>JANHAO010020271.1:0-12907 GCA_026873985.1 Saraca asoca | reverse complement strand
AATTAATATTATTTATATATTAAAATAATATTATTTTTAATTAATATTATTAAATTTTATATATTAATATTAATTTAATATATTTAATATATTAAATTTTATATTATATTAATATTAATACACACAGGTAAGGATCTCATATTCTACACAATTTTGGAGGGAATAATTTTTTCATTATTTAATTGAATATAGCATTCCATAGAATGAGATATTTCTTCTATTTCACCTAATCAAACTATATAATGTTTCATTTTATCTCTTATTCCTTTTCCATTCCATAGAAAACTTGAACAAAATGAAAATCTTCAAATTGCATCTGAACGGTAAGTCCAGAAAAAAAAAAAGAAAAAGGGGAAAATCCATTCAAATATTAATATGTAATTTCGTGACTCAGATTGGTGCGTAGACCTAAAGTGCATGATAACATTAAAGACACCATTGAATATGAGCAGCTGAAAATTGATAATTGCTTGTTAAGGTTCTACGACGGTCATGATCGCAGGCTCCATGCTTAGGAAGTTTCATATTATTCCACGATAACTAATACTTCTGTGAGTCTGTATGAAAATTTAATATAAGAGTTATATAAATTATAATTTTCTACATAAATTTTTATAATTTTTTTTAAAAAAATTGCAAGTAAGCTAGCGTGTGTTAAATTCATCCGTAATAAATACATAAAAAATTGTAATTTCATCATTTAAAATTGTATAAAAAAATTAGATTTTTTATTTTCATATAAAAATTATAATTTTTAATAAAAAAATTAGAAAATTTTCACAAAATTTTACGTATCGATATGAGTTTTATCAAATACCTATCCAAATATAATACTTTTATAATTACAAATAAAAAAATATATTTTTTTCCTATTTCTTTGACTTGTACGCGGTCTTTTTTGTTTTGACATGGGACCATACGCTTCTTTTCTAAGGTTTAACATAAAGACCCATTCAGTTGTTTGTGCCTTTAATTAACACATTTTTGCCTTCTTTTCTAAAGCCGGAGAGCGCGAACAAGACTTATTTTACTATTTTTCCATTTTGTTTATTTCCTCCACATGTTTTCATTTCTATTGATGAGCTACATATTCTAGTGTAAATGAAAATTTTCTTATCTAGTAATTGCCATTCATGCTATGAAAAGTTAAAAGTTTGTAGATTTTTGTTCAAAATACTAACCAAAACCTATCAAATTATAATTTTTTGCTCTTTTGTATGAAAAAATCTCAAATTCTTTTTTTTCTGTCATTAATTAACCTCTTATAACACATTTATTACTACATCCAATTTGAAAGTAACTACAAATTAATATATTTTTTTATTTGTAAACAAATATCATAATTAGGATATTGAGATAATTTGTATTTGTTAATATCTTTTATACATATAAAATATGGATATTGTTTAGAGATTTTTTATTATTATTGTTGATAATCATATTTTGAGGAGAAAGAGAAATAATTCAGCATATAACTGAGTTAGTTGAGAGAAGCCTCCACTAAATAATGAAACAGATATTAAAAATTATGAAGAAAAATAATGAGGAAGAGAGGGGAGGCTTAACAGAGAGTGTGCCTCTACGGGGAGTTCGCCTGTACGTAAGGGTCAACAATGATCAAATAGTATTATACTGTGGAATCCCTTCGTATCAATATATTTTAAGAATTAGGTTAAATAATGAATTAGAAAAGTTATCAAATTATGATTCGGTTAGTTTAATCGATTAAATCAATGACTAAAATGATGATGTTATAAATATAAATTTATATTAGACAAATCCAAGGAAAAAAAGAAATCTAAAAGTAAAAAAAATTTCATTCACCAATTTTTTGATTTTTCTAGATTCTTGTTAGTTGGTACTGATTCAAACAAGTTATAATAATTAGCAGTTGAACCAGTCAGACCTTCTGATCTAATTTGATTTTTAAAACAATGCTTCATATAGGTGACAAGAGCTATTATGCAATAATACACTTGTGAAACCCTCATATGCAAAAGGTGTAAAAATGTACGCATGACATGTTATATCTTAAGGATTTCTCTCATTTCTAAGGGTATACAATAATTCAATCCGTCAATTTATAAAGAGTACATGATGATACATTAATTTGTTTATAATAGTTGCATTTATCATTATATACATACTACCAATTGATATTTTAGATTAGATCTTTCTCGTTGCCTATCAAATCACAATTTTCCTTTATACCCCCAAGGTGAGATGCAAATAAATAAACATTCTGTAATATAGTATGACTTATGAAAGTCACTGTAGAAATAGAGAGCAATAATTTTGTTACATACAATATCATTACTCTGAGGAGAGGAAGGGCAACAATGATCTCTCCACAAGAGAAAGGGAAAAATCACCTAGTAAATGTTCGTGAAAATCGAACACAAAACTTCCCAAATATTAAGGAAATATTTGATTTCAGGAAATGTTTCTTATTTTTATTTTTTATTTTTATTTTTTAAAAATAATTTTTATTTTTAGAATTTCAAATTTTAAAAAATATGTTTGATTTGATTTACTATTTTCTATTTCTAAGAAATGAAAACAATGAAAATATGTTTAATTTATCCATCTTCAATTAATTAAAAATTTTAAAATTTATAACAGTGCCACTATATTTTCAATTTTTGAAAACGAAAATAATGAGAACAACTTTTTTTCAATTTTAATTTTTAGTCCATTTTAAAAGAAATATTTTCAACAAAATCAAACTAAACATGTTTTTAACTTTAATTCCTATTTTCATTTAAATACTTAAACCAAATGCTCCCTAAATATATATACTCACTTCCCTTTGTCATATATATTTCCTTTTTTTTTCCTTCTATTTAAACTTATATTCATCTCTCCTACTGTAAAAAAAATAAGAGAGATAAGTATACATTTATAAAAATATAAGAGTGCAAGTGTAATTATACTAGATTTCAAGAGAGTTGAATGTAATTAGCCCAAAATTTTATTAATAAGATTATGACATAATATTATTTTTTAATGGATTTCATATTGCTTAAATATTTCACATATTATATTTTATATACTTATACTTGCTGTAGATATGTATAAATACGAACTCTATCGTTCTATTATTTATATTAAGGCAAGCAATACAAATTCACAAATATTTTGTCCATTAATTAGCCAAAAAAAGTAAGCGTGGGAATCAGTGATAAGAATGTAAGAACAAAATATATGTACAAAAAGCTTTTCAAATTCCAATCACAAGGACATTCAACCCTCTGCATATTAAAGTCTAAAGCTCAACAGCCACGACGTGCCTGAATATATTATTGATTCTGTGGAAAAATAGAAGATTAAATTCTAAGCATGCATGAGTACTTGCTAGAAACATGACATGATATGAAGAGTTGGGATGGAAATTACTTTATCTTTTCCTCACCATGAAGGACTGAGTTGAAATGTGAAGAAAATAAGTAATTTTGAGATAATTACAGGAGAATGTTTAGAAGCCGTGATTCTTCTTTTTTTTTTTTATCATATTTTTATTATATTAGATAAAGATATATATAAATTTTTTTTATATAATAAAATCTAAATTTTTTATGTGCAATAGGATGCACAATAAATTTTATATTTGTCTCATTTCAACATAATAAAAACATGATAAGAAAAGAGAGGATTCAAATTGAGTCTATTTGGTGCAAGTAGCTGAAAAACTAACTGATAGTTATTTTACTAGCCGTTAGCTGTTAGCTGAAAGCTAATATACTAGTTGATTGTATTAAAAATATTTGATAAAATTAGCTGTTGAGTTATCTCATAAGTGTAAAATGACCTAAAAAGATATATTGATATCATTAGATATGTGAAATATATTATTTTTATTTTAAAATTGAGGCTAAATTGATATAATTAAGATATTCAAAATAAGATAATAAGTACTTGAATTTTAATTAATTATATTTAATTATATCATATAGTTATTATTTATTTATTTATTTACTTATTTTTTATTTATATTAAATTAATGGACATACGTCAAATATATAATGATATATGAGTTTTTTTGTACCTTTTTAACTTTGTAAAAAAATAACAAACATTGAAAATAGTATAATATTATATAAAAATATTGATATACAAAAAGGACTTGAGTTTTTTTTCCATGAATTATCTTTTCGAATTATTTAGTATTTATATTGATTAATTAAGAGTATGTTATCAAGTAAGTAAAATAAAAGAGATAAACTTGAAAAGAAATAATTGAAAGCTTTATTTTAATAAGTTATACGTTACTTGAAATAACTTCTTAAAAGATAATTTTTTTTTCTAAAAAGTTAGTGCATCAAATACCTCTAAAATAGGAAAAAAGAGCTGTTTGACCAAATCAAGAAATTAAAAATTAGTTTTTTTGACGCGGCAAACACACACTTTAAATGCATAAAGCATAAGAGAAACTTGGGATAAAGTTGCAACTAAAACAATATGGCACGGGGAGCCAACTACTATTTTACCAAAAAGTAATTTTTATTTGTAATACAAGCAAACTTTTGGTAAGATGTTTTATAACTTTCCCTTAACACGTTATAACATGTTCATACCTACAACCAAAATGCTATTAATTTGTACTATCATAATTTCTCTGCTTTCATCCCGCCTCTCTTTCCCATCCTTCAACTCTTTGTCCATTTCTTTCATCTCTATTATTCCTTTCTCACCCATTTTATCTCCCTCATATATCTCTTCTTTCTCTCTTTCCATTTTACAAATATTAATATTTAATAATTATATTAAAAATTATCTTAAAAAATTATTTAGATAATTAAATGTGTTGATAAACATAATTAATAATTTTGATAAAAGTTAGTTAAATATAAATTATCTTTAAAAAAAATGATGAGAATGAAATAAGAAGGATTTAAATATTTTTTTATGTTTTTTTTAATTCAAGATGCACTTGACTTTTTATTTTACTAATAAAAATTTGATGATTTTTATCATGAAAATTTTTCTAATAATAAAACAATTATTGTATGACTTAATATTAAAAATAAAATTTGTATGTATAACGATATTTATTAATAAAAGAAAATAGTTTTCCTTTATACACCAAATAAGAGAAAGTATTATCTTTTATATTGTGCAAACAACAAAAAAAAATTAATTTATTTTTTAGAAATATATTTTCTTAGAAAAACACTTTTCATAAAATTTCATTTTTCTTTAAAACAGACCATCAATTATATAAGCAATTCCAAATTTATACTCTCTTCACTTGCAAACTATTATAAATTATTAGGTGTGATCCAGTGATTAAAAAATTAGATAGCATATTAAAAATTTTAAATTTAAATTTCTCACCCATGAAATAAAAAATAAAAGGAAATATGTATACGATGTATTTAGGGTTTCATTCTATGTAACATGAATAAACTATTAGTTTTGAAAGTTACTCCTAAAACGAAAGAGTAATATTATTACCAGATAGTTAATTCTGGAATAATACTTCCCGACGAATTCAAATTTTTTTAATTTATTATTTTATTTTTTTTCTTGAAGTTACAATTTTAATATTTAGATTTGGGATTTGAAGTTTCATATTTCATTGATTATCATTATTTTTATCTTATGGAATAGAAGAAAAGCACTCACTTCTCAACTCTTAAATTCTTCAAATCAATGTCTCTCTATCTATAAAGTTAATCTCCAGTTGTGTTTGGTTTGAGAGGTGAGTTCCAGGTCCATTGTTTAATTTCATCCCCTTTTTTCCCTCCGATTTGATTGAGCTCCCAATTCTTTTGAATTTTGACTATCTGGTTAATGTTGTTATTACACAAATAATATTGATAATTAAATGTTATATTGTTTTCTTCTTTTGTCACTGGTCTAGTTAATTTTTTTATTATATATATTTTCTTTTTCTCTTTGTTTGATATATTTTGTGTATCTTAACTATTCATTTGAGTTTTTTGTTTACATAATGTAAATAATTCTTATGCAATATGTAATTGATACTTTGTTAATGTCACTATAAAAAAACTTGCTTTTAACTACGATTTTTTTATGCATTTAATACAATCGCCGTTAATATCCTTTGCAGTGATTTTCGAAATCACTACAGATATATGAGTCAGGAAGTATTAGCAGTAGTTTTTTTTATATTTAGCAATGGTTCTTGAAAATCGCTAGAAAAGTAAACATAGCGATGATTTTTTTTGCATTTAACGGTGATTTTTGAAAGTTACCGGAAAAGTAAACATAGCAGTAGTTTTCTTTATATTTAGTGATGGTTTTCTAGAAAATTAATTTTTTTTTTTTGCTTTTTGCAACAGTTTTCACTGCATTTAATAGTGATTTTTTATAATTTTTTTTAAAAATTTATTTTTGACAATGGTTGTGGTTGCATATAATGGTGGTTTTCCATAAAATTTTTTTAAATTTGTTTTTGGTGGCGGTTAACTATGTATTTAATGGCGATTTTATCAAATTTTTTAAAATTTATTTTTGACAACGGTTTATGCTACATTTAATGACAGTTTTTTGAATTTTTTTAAAAAAACATTTTTTGCAGCGATTTTTACTGCATTTAACAACGATTTTCTAGAAAAACAATTTTAAAAAATCACTGCTAAATATAGAGTAAATAGATTTTTTTCCCTACCTCAATTTTTCTTGTCTATTAACCTGCTACAAGAATAATTTATAATAAATGCATACATTTTAAATAAATGAAAGTGAATAAAAATTTCATATTAATAATAAATATTTAAATGTGTTAATCAAACATTAAAATTCAACAACTCTATACATAATTCAACAACATTCAAAATGTAGAAATCAAGATGGTATGTCGTCACAACTAGTGGAGGAATAAGGCCTTGCATCTGCGACATGTCCACTTCCTACATCTTATGGTTATAAAATCAAATTAGAATAAATTATTATAGTAACCCTAAGATCAACCAAAAATGCATGATTTATATGGAGCAAATACAACAGCAATCTGAATGATTTATATGTAGTAATGAATGCTTTTTTGAAGTTCACTCAACAGAAGGAAGGGAAAGAGGTGAATGTTGCAAAATCTTAATGCAAGCAGTAGTGACAATTAAGGTACTTTTTCACATTACAAGAATACTTTAGACACTTAATCATTCAAATTACAATTACTTTAATTTCAAGAAGCCGGACCTGCTACTCACAAATAAACATCAATCAACTTATGTATCCCACAACTGTAAGACAATCATGCAAAGAGATTACCAAAGAAAAAAAAAAAGACAAGTTTGGACAAAATTATTACTTATCTTCAACATTTTTCTATAATATTATAGAATATGAGATAAAAAGTAATCATTTCATGATTATTGTAATATAAAATTGTGATTACAAATTTTAATTTAGAATCTTAATGCCTATAACAATTTTTTTCGGCTCTTGCTTCTTCCTTCGTAAGATTTTGTATCAGTGTGCACAAAGGCATGCGATCTTTAAAATAAAGAAAAACAAACCTTTATCCTAAATTATTAGAATACAGAGTATAGTCTCTAGAAGTTATATGTATGTTTGTATCGTATGTACATATATTGTACATGTTAATTAATATGATTCCAACATGACTAATGTGTAACTTCCAAGAAGGAGAAGGCTCTTCATGAATCAAGTGATAATGAAAAGTAGGTTGTTGCAATGAAAGCCACAAGAAGCTGAGCCTAAAAAACAACAGATTCAACAATTGGTACCTTTATTTTGGCTTTTTTTTTCTTGTTCCTTTCCCTTATAAAAGCCCTCACTTTTCAACTCACTTCCAAATCTTCCTATCCACACATCCTTGTACCATAAGCCACCAATCACCAGATATTCATATTCTTTGGTTCTCAATTAATTTGGATGACACATGATTTCTCTAAAATCAATGTAGAAAATCTAATTCCTAGAAGCTAGCTCTAACTTATGATATATATGTAACAAATATAATAGCAACTTGTTGGTCCCAAAAGGGTAAAGATATTACCCTTTTTACAAATGTAAAATATATATTCTTTTTTACTTTGAGATTAAATTCTTGTTTTACAAGATTTTTCAAGAAAATTTATTGGAGGATCAAGATAATATTGAAGTTACTGATGTTATAAAGAATTTATTAACAGATTAATCAATTTGAATCAATTGTTGTTTAAAATAAAAAATACAAATCAAAATAGCAAAATTTAGAAATTCAGAATAGTATATCAAAGTTTAGAAACAATAAAACAAAATTCTTATATGTAGCGGAAATTCAATGTGCGGAAATATAAAGATCAATAAAGACATAGGGATTTTTAAAGTAGTTTAACTTAAACTAAAATCGTAGTTTAAGTCTACATTCACTAGACAATTCTCAACCGAATAGTCACTTTTATTACTCAAGAATAACATAAGAATTAACTGGGCTCCTACATATCAGTTTACACAAGATTTAGATTGGGCTTTTACTAACCTATAAAAATAATAATTCTTTTATCTCCTATAGATTATGATCAACCTCATAACCTAGAGATATTCTAAAAATTCTTTACAATCTTCAACTAACTGTAATCAACCTCACACCTAAAGAAGATGCAAAGGCAAGATTAACTTCTTCCTTTGTATCTCTAATTCTTATCAACCTATAAATCACAAAGAATACTAAAACCAGATTCCTATCAACCTAGGAATCTGAAATGTAGTCAAGAAGTAAGTAAAAAATACAATACCAACAATTGAGATTGAAATCTTAGTTAACTAGTTGTGTGACCTTCACAAAATTGATCCAAGAATATTAATCAAATGTAATTTTGTGAGGTAGAATTGAATCAATTAAAGCTAAAAAAATTCTCTCTATTTTCATGCTCAAAGTTATAGAGAACTGATATGAAGTTATATGTTGAAATGAGAGTGAGAGGGTATTTATAGATGTTGGAACTGACTTTTGAAAAATAATTAACTTTTCAGTTGTGAATTGATTCGTTAATTAATTTGTAGCAGTTACCAACTAATTAATCAATTAGTGAATTGATTTGCTTATTAAGATCATGAAGAAGTTCATAACCAAATCGATGCATGAATCAATTTACCCTTTTATATAAAAAGATCATGAATCGGTTACCTAATTGATTTAGACTATTTTCTAATGTTTCAGTAAAAGCATTTTCAAAAACTTTTTTTCATAAATTAATTACCTAAACGATTCAAGTAGATTTCACAAGTTTTTCAGTATGAATCAATTCTTGAATCAATTCACACACTAAAAATAGTTCTTATAAGAATTTAACTTGTGAAAAGCCATTTAAAAACATAGTTAGAAAATACTTGTTTTCATCTAATTTTATTTGATTTATTTCTACCTCAGTTTAGTTATTTTTAGAAATTTACTTGGATCAAAATTAATCAGAACATACTCATAAAAGATCCTAGAAAAATCAATAAAAAGATATTAAAATTATTGCTAGATCTCTTGATATCTTGAATGTCACTTGATCAACTTGTATCTGCAAAATGAACAATCATTAGAAACACATAGTTAGATTGTGACATCAAATAAAATTATTTTTCAACATTAAAACTGAAGAATATATGCTAGCAAGGCTAACACAACTAAAACAGCTAATCCATTAGCAATAATCAACAAACATAGCCAATCTATCATCAACAAGTAAAGAGAAGAATAGAAATTTATCGGTGAAGGGTGGGCTATCAAATTAGCAATTTCTTCAGGCACTATCTCAAACATTTTTTGAAATCCTGATGTTAACACTCCCTCTATAGCCAATCACTTTTCATGTTTAAAAGTCATCTCTGCCTCCAAACTTTGGACTCTCTCCTGCATCTGCTCACTAGAACTAGGATTATCCAATGTCATGCTGCTAAACTGCTGAGAAGCTTTTCCAAATACATTTAAAGGGGATGGTCCAAAGCCCAAACCTTGAACCTGTCTAGAGTGCTTTATCCCAAATACCTTTGCTATAGCATCATCTTGTGACATGACTTAAGAATGCAAAGAAAGGTCTTAGGACAAGATCTCCTTAATTTGCTCTTGCAAAAGCAGAATATTCACTACAGGAACATGTTTGTGAATCTATAAACATGAAGCAAAAACTAACCCCTTTGACTTTGGTTGCCTCATTAACATAAGTGTTGTCTGGTTTCTTATGAATATGAAACCATAAATCTATTCCTCCCACCGGATGACCTAACTCTTTAGCCTATATAAGAATGCATATCAATTTAGATAGTGTATCTCAACTTAGATAATGTATCAATATTTAAATAAGAAGGTATAGAAAAAAACCAATTCAACCATTTTCCTAGCAAAGCTTTTGGAGCCAGCTGTATGTGGAAATAATTGCTTCTGGTGATTTGATGTATTTTTCCTACACATATCCTGTAATTAGAAGGAATCATTATTTTTGACATTTACATATACATTTTGATTAAATAGTGTACTTACATTAGACATTACCTTATACTTTTCCTCATTATTCTTGTCAATAAACACCTTCCATTGATCCCTAGAAACCCTATTTGGGACCTTTTCATACATTTCCTACAAAGTCAAGAAGGAATCATTGAACCCATGCCATATCTTGCCTTTGAAGTCCTTCCATTTCCTCCCAGGTTCTTAAGTGTCCAACTCCTTGCAACAAGATCTTATATGTCAAAGTGAAACCTTGACTTCAAGGAATAAATAGAACAATTTTTGTTAGTTTATATAATGAGTATAATGTCAAATACAAATAAAATGCATAATTTTTTTACTACCTTGATTTCTTTATTAAATATTTCATTCTTCCAAGCCTTGGGCACATTCATCCAATCAGCATAAGTGATTAGGAGGTTAATAAGCTTAGAAGCTAACTGTTCCAGAATCTATCCATATATACCGGCAGCATCTTTAATTAGCGCACCATACTCATAAAAGGGAATGACTATCTTCTATTTTTGTAATTCCCACATATCTGTTTTCTTCACGTCCACCATCTTTCGACATCTGTTTGGATCTATTTCGCAAATGAATGTTAAATTAGTATAATTAGATACAATAAATCTATCCATCAATGACACACTTACCTATAAATGTGACTCTCCAATGGCTTCTAGGTGGTGGATGATCTACCAATGGTTGTTGGGCTCGTTCATCATCAACTACCCTTTGTTGAGATGGTGAAGGGTCTGATGCAACATGTTAGAATGGTGAAGAATTCATTGGTGCCCCATGCTGAGTTAGTGGAAAAGGCTCAGTAATGTGATGTTGTAGAGGCTCGAAATAAGCATGTGATGGAGGTTGTGGTGGATCATGTGATACAGGGCATGATTTGCTTAGGTTTCTTAACCTCTTTCTTTATGGATAGCTACAAAAATTTAATGATAAAAGTTAAAGACTTCAAAAAGACAAGTGGAAATATATTTACGAAAAGTGATAAAATTAAAATTAAATATAACTAATGATCAACATTTAATATTGAAACAAATGAATAGAATAAACAAGGGCAGTGCCTATCATTACATATTTATAATTTTAGCTATTTTATTCTTCATTGTCCATATTATCCCCAACATCTAGCATAACCATGGCCTTATCATCTACAGCCTCTCTCATAAGGGTTATGGTTTCAACATCATCAGGGAAGAACATCTAAAAGTCTTATGCTATAAGTGGCTCAGTCTCACAAATTGTTTCTTCCATTTCCTCACCTATATCATACAAATCCCTTGGTTTTAAGTGGACAACAACACTCTAATCTTGATCCACTTTATCATTCATATAGTATACCATTTGTACTTGTGAAGCTAATATATATGGATTATGCTCTTCACGTTCACCAGTATGGATCAAACGAGAGAAATTGACAGAAATAAATTGTAATAGATCTTTTCTTATATCCTTGTTAGTATTAACCTATTTATATTTGAATAAAACAATAGTAAATTAGCCATGGTAGTTTAACTTAATGATATTAACCAAATTTCCATAGTACCCTAACTTAGCAATTGTAAAAATTCCACTATTCTAAGTTTTCAACCCTTCTTCTGGCTCATTTGTGTGAAACTTGAAGCCATTAATGTTATAAGCATTAAACCTTTTGGCTTGCTGAAGAGGTCTTCAAGCTAAAAACTTTAAATCATCAAACACCTCTGCATGATTATCAACGTTCATGATCTACAAAGATTGCATATTGTAACATATTACTTACATAGATTAAATTTGAGAAATTATAGACAAACAAAGAGAATCAAACTTACACTGCAAGCAAAACATTCAACAACTTCCTTACTAATAGCTTTTGCTATATCTGTCTCTGATTGAGTTCGATTCCTGAGTCATCTCTTTGTCTGAGTCCTTAATTCCTCAATGAATGGGTTAGCCATTGGGTAATTGAACAACACATACCTATGTACTTTTGGTAACTCCAATTATGTTAGCATAAAAGTTGAGGTCTGTCCAACTGATTGACCTATCTTTGAAAATATGGATGACTTTTGATAGGAGTCACCATGATTGGAAAAGTTATCAATCTATCCAACTCGACTAAATCTTGTCTTAATTCCATCCAAATACCTTGAATAGTAAGTAAGACATTCCTCGGCTAAGTAACCTTTAGCTGTAGAGCTTTCCGGTTGAGCCCTATTTTTCACATAAGAATTTAAATGTCTCAAGTACCAATTGAGTGCAAAGTAAAATATACAAATATGATTAGCTAAGCATTCCATTACTAGTGATGCAATTATTATTGAAAACAAATCAAGTATATGTACCTCTTAATGGGTTACATCTATCGATAATACACGGGTCCTTCACATTTTACCTCCTCAACAAGATGAATAGTCAAATGAACCATTACAGTAAAGAAGGATGGAGGAAATAACATTTCCATATGGCAAAGTGTGAGTACAATTCTTTCTTGAAGCTTGTCAA
>JANHAO010020270.1:0-12904 GCA_026873985.1 Saraca asoca | reverse complement strand
TATAATAGAAGAAGATGATGTGAAGAAGAAAGGGAATGAGAAACCTTAGTAAGAAAGAAGGAATGGATTTAAGGGAATGGGTTAAAAAAAAAATAAGGAAATGAAATTAAGGGAGTATGAATCAAACACTAGGTAATGGAATAGGATATTTGATTCCATTACCTAAATGACAAAATATCCAACCAAACGGGGCCTTAAGGTTTATACTATTTGTCGTTTTATTATTAAAACTTATGCAAACCTCTCTTAGGTATGCAATACAATAAACTAAATTGACAAAAATTAAAAAGAAAACCAATAAATAAAGACATTAAATATTAGTAAAAAAAAAAAAAAGCACTTAATTTGGTCGTATACAGTGTTTAAATCTTTATTGAAGATGACAAAACAAGTTAAGACCATGTTTTACATCCTTTGACCAAATTTTTACGTTTTATTTGTTGATTCGGTTCAAGGTTTATACTATATAGATTAAGTTATAGGTATGAAGTTTTGTACATAAGACGAGGGTTTGTCTTAGAAATGATGACGGGCAGAGCAAGGATAAATTAGTAATTTTCTGTCTCATGTTTCATTATTAGAGATAAAATATACACTTATTCTATACCTGCCTTGTTATCGTGGATGAAATCCATCCTTTCCCTATGTTCCTGGGGACAACAGTGCCTCACAGAAAATTTCAAGAAATGATAAAAAATAAAAATTTTGAAATTTAAGTACTACAAATTTACATGTAATTAAGAACTAAATCATCTTAAACATAAGTAATTAAAGTTCTAAATTCACATATAGTTAACAATCATTTTAAATTCTTTATTTTAAATTGAGATTCCTCGATCATGAAATTATTTTATGATATTTTATCCATGTAAAATATAATAAATTCTTAAGCATTTAATTTGAAAATGCTTAAGTATTTTTATTTAAAATATGTCATATATTATAAAATAAAAATAAAATAATATTTTTAAATTTCTAGACAAAGTAGGGCGTGACATGGAGGGAATTATGATATTTGCCCCATCTCCACACGGGGATTTCTAGATTCAAAATCAATTATCATTCCTAATTTGTGTAATTTATTTTAAAGTTTTAAATTGAAAAAAAAATAGAATTATCATTTTTATGTTTATAATAATCATATAATGGTGTAAATAGTATCTTTCTAAAATCAAGAATATGCAATATTGAAATTGTTATTCCAGATTCAGGATAGCTTGTCATCTCTAAAATTAAGAATATGCCATATTGAAATTGTGATTCTTGATTCTTTTAGTTATTTTCATGATTGAAACTCTACTTTTCTCATTTTTATGTTATTATATACCTGTACAAGACAAATGTTTATCATGTTGGACATTCATAAAAGAAAATTTTAAAATTAATTATGATATATAGGGAATCAATTATAAACGAAATTAAATTTTAGGGATCTAATTATAAGAAAAAAAAATGTAAAGATAAAATTATGATTTAAAACAAATTTTAAGGATCAATGGTTTAATTTAACCTTTATTTTATTACATAAAAACGGTCTATTTTAAAATGTTGTAGGGGCTGATAGCAACCTACGTAAGATATGCTTAAAAGGAGAATTTTCAAGTATTGGGGCCAAGGCTGAAATTCTCCTACGATAAGATTAGCAAGTAATACAAAACTTATAAAAATAATGTTGAAAAGAAGATGAAAGTTATGATGATGTCTATACAAGGAAGGAAAATTCCTGTGTCGAACAAGAAAGCAAGCAAAGATAGCAACTAGAATGGTATAATCTTCGGTTATCAACCTTTAACAACTTAACTAATAGAGAATGATTTGACTTAGAATTTGCCAATTGAATGATGAAGATAGAGGCTACATAATTGAACTTAGAATTTGCATGATGGTGAAAGGCGTTAATTAAAAATGGTAATTGCACATATTATATATTCATATATATATATATATCTATATATATATGATATTTGAATTAAACTGACTTATTTATTAAATTTAATTAATTTAATACAATCAATCATAATTAAAATAATATATATACACCAATAGTATATGTGAAGGATGATATAGTAATTAACATATGGGAATAATATTATTCAATGTAATTTGAGAAAATAGCACACATTGTGTGACACAAAATAAAAGTAGGAAGTTATAGATGCCGCTTGGATGAGGTCAAAAAAATAGTCAAAAATAAGCGCTATAGAAGTTATAACATGCCAATTCTTCCTACTTCAAGCTTCTCGTTTCCCAGAGATTAGTTACAGTCGTTGAGCTCCTAAACCAACCTTGTGAAGCCGAAAATTCCCTTCAATTTCTCTTCTTGAAGCATCATCATCTACCTATAAATTTCCTTATGATCCCCCTCAAACAAAGAGCATAAAAATTCAAAACCCATTACTCATTTCTACTTCTTAAGCCCCACAAATTCTTGATTCTTCAATTTTCATCATTCCCAGGAGCCTAAAACTGAAGAACACACATGGACCGTTTTGTGCTAGCTCTGATAGCAGCCATGGCCATGATCATGGCTGCACCGGCCTATGCGCAAATCAGCACGCCGTGTAACGCCTCCATGATTAATGCTTTCACACCTTGTATGAATTTCTTCACAAATAGCAGTGCCAATGGTACTTCACCAACTGCAGATTGCTGCAATTCTCTCAAGGCTTTGACAAGTAGTGGCATGGACTGTTTGTGTCTCATTGTGACTGGCAGTGTTCCTTTCAGAATGCCAATTAATAGAACTTTGGCCATCTCTCTCCCTCGTGCTTGTAACATGCCTGGTGTTCCAGTTCAATGCAACAAAAGTAAACTTCTTAACATTTTTTTTTGGTTGGAATTTATCTTCTTGCTTCCTATTATTTATTTTTTTTTTTTATTGAAATGGTTTTAACATGCTTCTGCTCTTGTTTGTGTTACTTGCAGCTCCTGGTTCCCCAATTCCTGCTCCAGGTAATTTGCCAA
Organism: Saraca asoca; assembly: GCA_026873985.1. Lineage (NCBI taxonomy): Eukaryota > Viridiplantae > Streptophyta > Magnoliopsida > Fabales > Fabaceae > Saraca > Saraca asoca. Next base: position 9,940 of record JANHAO010020270.1, on the reverse strand, counting down.
TATGTAAAGATGAGATTTTCTTCCAACTATGAGTATAGATACTGACATAGAGACATGTCAAAATTCACATTGAATATAACCAATCTTCTATGCATATCGGCAGGACCAGCAGCTCTTTTGCCATCTCCTTCACCTGCATCCCCTCCATCTGCTCCCTCGGGATTCACTCCATCTCCTAGCCCTCAAGGTACTTGCTTCTTCATACCACAATTCACAAACAATTAAAGCATTTGATTTCTTGAAGTTCTTGAAATTTTGATGCTAATCTCAGATTCTAATTTATTTGATCAGCTTCTTCTGTTCTTCCCTCTCCCACCACACCTTCTGAGGCACCTCAGTCTGACGCAACAAATTTGAATCCACCATCTCCATCAGTGGAAACTGATACTCCGTCGACGACCGGCCGTTCTGATCTGAATCCTTCATCTGCTGTATCATCTTACAATCTATCACAATCTTTTCTGTTGATTGCTTTAGGATTTGCGGTTCTGAAGCACTGCTAGGTTCCTATGTGTATGCCAACCATTCTTTTGGGTGTGATTACTGCTATAGAATTTACTTTTAAAGATTCTTTTCAGACCACATTGGAAGGCATTTTTATTGTAATGTATATGAGTGAATGGAAATAATGTTGTGATTGTTTTCTTCAGTCTATGGCATCATACCACTGAGAGACTTATTCCAAAAGAGAAGCTGCAAACTTGTAGAAGTGTAGTTGTCATTGCATAATTACAAAAGAAAAAAAACAAGTTTGGACCTAAAAATATAGGTCAAATAATATTCAAACTTGATTATTAATTGGACAGGGCTTGGATGAGCACAAATACAATTAACCGTCTGGCCCAAATCAAATAAACATATATTATAAATTAACTTAATATATAATACAAAAATTAGTTATAATTATTAATTTTTAGAATAAAAATTTTATTCAATATAACTAATAATTATTCATGTTTAGATATTTTATTATTTAATTAAAAAATATTTTATGTAAGAAATTATTTTTTAAAATTTAATTCTAGATTAAAGGATTTCAAATATTTAAAAGATTCGGATCTTGGATTATAAAAAATGAAAATTGGATAGGATAAGATCAATTTTTTAAAAAAATTAGAACCAGGCTTAGGTTAACACAATAATATATAATTTTTTGTAAAAAATCTGATCCGTTAAAATGAAACCTGATCCATATCCTCCTCTCCTATCATTTCGCTACTCCCATAACTAGTTAGATCCGCTTTTCTTTGGTGCTATATGCTTATGCAACTCATTTGTACCGTGACTAATATATGTCGCCATCCATTGGTATGAAGGTTAAATTGCACAACTGATTAGTCCTAGCCTTGTTTTGGTAAAGAGTAGCAATGTTGGATAACTGCGAAACTGCCATGATTTTCTCTTTAGGGTTCTGGAATGCTGCTAAAATATGCATTATTTAGCTATCCTATAGACATGGGAACAAGAAGTGGAATCTTTCTACTTGAGTAATGCATATATTCGCATTACCCTTCACATTATTATTTATAAATATAACATAATCTAAATCAAATAGGTCATATTTATTTAAAATAAGTGAACTCATTGTGTATATCAGTATGAGAGAATTATGAGTTGCAAGTAATATTTATCGGATACCATAGATTCAAAGTAAACCTTGAGGTTCACAGGAAACCAATATGGATTGCTCTTGACAACTTTGTTTACTTTTACATTCCATAACAAGAGCTGAATGTAAAAGAAGTTCAAGTCATATATAAACAAAGCCAAAGGCATGTAAATCCATGAAAGCATATATTAAGTTCAAAATTCTGGTTGCCGTGTTAAGTTAATTCCAACCATCAGAAAATTCAGTTTCATCAGTAACAGGCTTAGGGAACTCTGGTTGTGCTGAATCTAGCCCCCATTCCACATCATCAGAGGGAAATGCATTTTCTTGATTATAGCCCAAGTAAGGGTCCTCTTCATAGTTCCCGTCGTAAACCTCCTCAATTTTTTCAGGAAGAGAACAGCCCTGATAAGAAGAATTGTCCGCGCAATGCCACAGGAGTTTGTTCCAGTAAAAGTCCTGCCAAACGACAATAAAAAAATTTAACTTAATGAAAAACTACAACACTGTGAATGTCCTGACAAGGATTCAATCAACTGATGCCTTCAATCAAACTTAGATATTGGTTTGTATTTTTTAAAACACTACACTAGCCAATCACATATGTTTCACATACATTGCTGGAAAGGATCAAATCTAAGTGAAAAAAAAAAAAATAATACATTTTCAGCCGACACCTTGAGTGATATAGTGGCGCCTGATATTATCTTGGAACTTTCCCCTTTTCAGTGTCCTGAGTTCGAACCCAGGACATTGCATGCGTATTATAAAATGGTTTGTCACTCTTGCTATTATAAAAAGAGAGAGAGAGAAAAACATACATTTTCACCATATATGCCAAATTAACAATATCTTAAATAGCTTATGCCAATATAATATGCCAAAACAACATATTTCAAACTTACAGCCCCGCCATTGCAGTTCCAAAACTGCAAATGGTTGTTGAACTGAAACAGAAGTGGGATAAAATACCAGAATAATAATCAGAAACAAGAATCTCATAGACAATCAGGCTTTGACCCCATAGTTAATAATTATGAAAAACCATTTTCACATTTCTAATTATGGCTATCAAGCTAGTTATACTCACTGAAGATAATGAAGACAAAAAGTCATGAAACTTTTGTCTTTGAGCACTGCTTGAATTCAAGCAAAATTAATTTGCTAAAAAAACAAAGATAGAATAGAAGAAATTGATCTACAGGAAACCCAGCAATTAGAGGACATATGAAAATGTTCTATTTAGAACATTATGTAGATCATATAGTTGTTAAAGGAGGACTTAACATCAAGTCATGACTTGTGGCCATACCTTGCAGATAATATGTGGATTCCCAATTATAACCAGCAATGATATTGCTCGGGTCACAGCCACATTAAACCTTCTTTGATTGCTGAGAAATCCTAGACAGTGGATTCTGTCAAACTCATTGTGTTTGATAGTTGAGCGAACTGTTGATATGATAATAACCTGCTTCTCTTGTCCTTGAAATTGCTCAACACTACCAACTTTAACATCAGGCATGTCTAGACTTTCAAGAGTTTGTTTTATTTTGAGCACTTGCTGCCGATATGGTGTTATTATCCCAATGTCTTCCTCACAAACATGCCCACCAGATATCAGCCTCTTGACCATTTCTATGACTTTACTTACTTCAACTCTGTTAAACCATGATGGATTATTCCCTTCCCTTTCATCACATCCTTGGATGCCAATAAATAGAACAGGGAACTCCTTGTTAGGGAGGAAATTTGCACCCATCAAGAAGGAACTTGCATTATCCTTACATGCAATCAACTCTCCATTGTAGAACAGAATTGAAGGAAGATGTAAAATCTCTGGGTGGCATCGGTAGTTTCTAACCAATTTGGTCACATAATTTTCATTGCCATTGAAGTATAATTCGGATTCAGATAATCTTTCCAAGTATGATATCCCTAATCCATAATCTTCTGCTCGCTTGGAAAATATTACTGGTCCTAACTGCAATTGGTCTCCAGCTAGAATGACAACAGTCTTATTTGTGCAGAAATGAGATATAGGAATCATGGTTTCTGGTTCTGAAGCTTGACCAGCCTCATCCAAGAAAATATGAGAGAAGTGGCCTCGGCCAATGTCTTCTGCATACAGAAGAGAAGCACTCATATAAGTTGATATTACAATCCTATAATGCATGAGAGCGCCGAGTGGGGGAGACTTGAATATGAACTCATCAAAGAAGCAAAAGCGGAGAAGTTCAGGTTTGACTTCCTCATAAGACCTCGTAGTTGCATTGAGCCTGAATATCTCATTTTCTCTAAATTCCACAGCCTTCTGACCAAGGATGCTCTCCAGTATGTGGTCTGCTGCACTATTTGAGGGTGCACAGACAAGAATACGAGCATTCTTACGATTTGTATAGAGCTGGAGGATTGCTTCTACTATAGTCCTAGTCTTTCCTGTACCTGGAGGCCCATGAATCACATAAGGCGGTGCGCCCCTGCAACCAAGAATCATCTTGACTGAACAAATCTGTTCTTCATTCATGCTTCCAGATATAGGCACCAAAGTAGTGGTTTCAATGAGCCTCCTCCTGTTTATTTCAGATGGAAACAGGAACTCACTTCCCAAGTTTTCTGCTGCCTCAACAGCCTGATATAACCTTCTCATATTGATCCTATTATAGGTGAAGTGAACATTGTAGAGATTCCCATCTCTGTGACGAAGGTGAAATTGAGGATCAAACTTCAAAAATACTTCATCAGCTTCAACACGGTGGACAAATCCCTGCAGAAAACCATTTGTACTTATTTAGAAGAAGAGTAGAAGATCATGACTATAATTGAATGAAGAAATTTTAACACTGATGAGATGATATACAGTAAAAAAAAAATTAAAAAATAAATAAATAAATAAATAATCTATATGCACATTCATAAGAGGCAAAAGATAATTTAAAGCAGTGAATAAAAGACTGCATGACAGAGTCTATAGTTGTACTTCCCCTGGATCATTTTTGTCAATGCAAATGTGAAATGCATAATCAATTGAAAAACAAAAGAAGGAAAGAAAAAAGTTTAACCGATGTAGTCAGCCACATGTACAGAGTAGTACTGCTTTCTTTTGACAAAGATTACAATACTATCTCAAAGAAAGAGTTCTCTAATTATCCACCAGATCAAACTCGATTTATACAACTTTCAGCAGCAGAAATAAAATATATAAATCAGTAGATAGAAGCTTGTACAGTTAGTATCTAAAAGCCTAATTCATGTGAGATCAGATTCTGGTAATCAGCATAAAGCAACAATTTCTAGCCAAAGATTTGATTTATCAGTGAGAACACTGGTTTAAACGTGGTAACCAGCTTGAGGGGCCAGATACCTGATAGATGTGACTGCCATCATCAGCATTTTCAGAGGCTAGCTTGGCAAAAATATAATCCCCATGGACCAGTGATGGCCTTCGCTCAGCAAGCCCTGGAACTTCCATGGACAAGAATTGATTTCCCCTCTTTCTCATATTTATGCATTCCATATCATAACTCCTCATGTCTTCCTGAAAACAGGAGTACAGGTTATGCAAATAATTGAAACAAATATTGGACTCATTGTTTTAAATTCATTACAAGCAACACTGATATTATCCTTTCATCTACAAATAAGATTACCTCCAATTGTATTTCTTCCATTATCACTAACATTTTGAAATAAGCGGCATAATTATTTCTTGTAAGACCACCTTCAAGAACAGGAGGGATCTGATTGCTTTCAAGCATGCTTCTGATGTCCCGGGGTATTTCATATCTTGGAAGCCTATTTTTGTATCCTCGGCCTGCCTTCCCCATAGGACGGGAACCTGCAACAAAAGATTCCACCACAAATTTCTCTTTTCTTCTTCCTTTTGAATAAGGCTTTTTAGAAGCCAAAGACCGGGAGATCTTATCTTCAACCAAGAGAAATACCACTCTTTCTATTTTTTCATCCCCTATATCAAGGTACAAAATGGTGTTGTGCAAGCCCATTTCCTTTGTTTTGCAAGACAACCATATTCTCAAGATCTCACCAGGCATGAGCACCCTGTCCTCCAATGAGGTAGCCTCTAGAAAGGCTCGAACACTCTCTGCATCGGAATTTGCTGATGGAGGTTCCATCAGAGAAAGCATGAATGAGTTCTCTGGATTTGAGGCAAAAATATTAACACCCCACATTTCCACTGGTTCACCAGTAGTATTCTTGATGGTTATTACATCAACAGCAGTATCTCCGACAGTGACAGATTGAGGCTTCCCATCCAAAAACGCAAATGGGACAGATACAACAATTGGAGCCTCTTCATCCGGGATGTAACTACACACGGATTTCTCTTCCTCAAAATCTAGAAACCCAATTTCAGCTTTTTCTCCTATCACTGAACATTCTTCATCTGACCGGTATCCAAAAGTACTCATCGAAAGTTGTTGTGTAGGACTTCTGTTTTCTTCTGTTCTGTACAAAATAAGGCAAAAAAAAAAAAAAAAAAAAGGGTAGAATAAGAATTTCAACTAAAGCAAATCTGTAGGAGAAGACAAGTGACTAGACTGCAAGGCTATGTACCAGTATTTTGTCAATCTACTAAAAAACTGAATATATTGCTACTAAAACAAGAAATAAACTGACAAGAAATCCAGGACTGTGGAAAATAAAGCAGAACACCCTTACAGAAAAATTAAAATGTAATGTAGAAAACTGGCAAGCATACACAGTAAAAAAATCATAAAATTTGAAATCGATTGGAGAAGAGTTTGCTGTCACATCTCAACTGAACAAATACCAATTGAAATGAACCCAAGAGCTTCTTTCGAGAAAGTGGGGTGAAGGGAATTGATGAGGGACAAAAGAATATAAGCGGGTGAACATACTAACCTGGTTGGAGGTTAAGGAGAAAATGTGAGGAATGAAAATGAGTATAGAATTTCACCTAAATCCCGTAAATATCGATCTATTGAAAAATGGATACAAAGTAAGGAGACAGTTAAAATAGCAGAATATCGTAGTTCTAAATAGCACAATTATTCTTCTAGAGGTGCCATTCAAATAAAAAGAAATGGTTGAATTTGCAACCTTTTGAAGAAGCTAACAAGGAAATTTTGTAATCTTCAATTCAATCCCCCTACTCTTCTCTATTTTTCCATTCAAATCATCATCCATATCAGCCAAACAAAAACAGAAAGGAGTTAATTCATAATTTTTTATTTTCATTCCTCCTAATTTCAATCTCGCTTTTCATTGTGCTCCACAAAAAGCTGTGTCTGCTTAGCTCAAGTAGTTGGGAGGGATGGGGATCTGGATACACGTCCTACTTCTAATTCATGGTAAACATCTATCTCATGTATCAAATTAAAGGAAAAGAAAATAGGGAACCAACAAATAGAAATCACAAACATCTAGCAGAATCTCTTCAGAAAATACCACAATAAACCTGCAACGCACACAAGCAAAATAAGAACATACAAACATTGCTAAGAAAAACAGAAAAGAATAAAATAAAGCATTAGGCATTAGGTTAAGAGAGAACCATCCAATTCCAAACCGTGACAGGGTAGCTTCTGACCACAGGGGCAAACATAATTCAACTTCAATCAAAGCTATTAAGATAAAGTAGGCAGCTTTTGATACATAAACTAATAATAATAACCAAGACCCTTTAATGAAAGAAATCTAGAAACGGACCAAATAGATTTGGGGATTGACGTTTTAACAATCGCTGAGAAACCATACATTACTCTCATCGTAAAAGGATTTTCTCGTACATTTACAAATGAATTTAAGAAAAGCAATATTTGGTTATTTTTACCAGAGATAGCAATCTCATGAACAAATGAATGCGATGAGGATCATGAATGACGAACTACAATCAAGTTGACTGACATCGTAAAGTAGCTACTTTTGTTCTCTTGCACACACAGACTCAAACTTTCTTGGTTGGACTGAATTTTTGAATCAGTTACCAGACTCTTGGTTTGGCTCAAAATTCCAACCGTATAATGGGGCTATATGCATGGCTGGCCCAACCATTCTTCGTTAAGCGGCGTTTGCTTGGACTACACTGAGAAAAGAAAAAGAAAGAAAATTTGGACTGAAGAAAGCAAAGGGGAAGGGAAATGAGGAGAATAGTCCTCGTATCCCATTTGGGTGCCAATAAAATGGGGGCACTTTGGTAGAAATAATTTGTTTACTTTTGTCTCGTATCGATGTAAGCAGGTTTTTCAGTTTCATACCTATTAAATATCTAATCTATCTAAATTTTATTTAAACGGAAGACGTAAATTACATTTGAAATCAACAATAAAATAATTAAAAATAATAATAAAACAAAGAATAATATAAAATTTTAGTATTATTTTTCAATCTCTAAAGAAAAATATTAATGCTGAAAACAAATATGATGACATGCATAATTTTAATTTTTCTTATCAGCTATCACCTATAATTTTTTAAAGTTTTTAGAATATTTTATGAATGTGAGTTTATTTTATATATAGATAAATATGATTAGTAGTAAATTTGTAATGTTAAAACTAATATAATTAAATATCTTAATTAATTAATAGTTACATTATTATATGATTAAATTTAGATTAAATTACTCTGTTGCTTCTTATGAATTTACTTAATTTTAATTAAATTCTTATAATTAAAAATTTAGAATTGATTCCTTATACTTATTTTTATTTTTAATTAGATATTATTTATTATTTTTCTAAATTTTATAAATAATCTAACATACGTAAATAATAATCTATTAACAGATCATGAACAGCTTATGAATTAAAAAAAGCATGAGACTTAAAATTTTCTTTTATAAAAAAAATAATTTGTAAAATATTATAATTTTCTACATGTTATTTTCCACTTAAAACATAAATTCTAACATTATCCTTTCCATCAACAATCATTAGGCTTAATGACTAAAGCATTGTACACATGCCCCTATCATTAATGAAATTTAATTGAAAAATGATAAAAAAAAATATGAAATTAGAAATAAAAATATATAAGGACTCAATTATAAAAATTTAATTAAAATTAAGTGAAACTATGAAAAATATCAAACTAATTTAATCTCAAAATTATATATAATATAATATGAGAATAGAAAAGATTGGAGCGCGTTGTTTCCTTACCCACATCTATACTCTTACCAATTTTGAAGACTCATGCCTTTATTAAAATAGATAAAAATTGAAGATATCATCTGGGTATGGGTTAAATATTCTATAAATAATACAATTTATTTTAAAGATTCAAATTAAATTAATTGTTAGTATAAATTAATTTTATATTATCATTTATTTATATTGTCCCATTATTAAAAATTATTAAAAAATTTATTATTGATAAAAATTTTAAATTACTTTTATTTTTTTAATAAAGTGATATTTTCTATAAAATATTTTATATCGGCTATAGGAGATCAAATTTGTTTTTTTTTTTTTTCAAATACTAATAGAACTTGCGATTCTAACTAACAGAGTTGTTTATGTATTTTCCTATTATAAAAAAAAAATCTCAAACAGTGTCAAAAATGAAATATTTATAGTAAAAATAAAAGGAATTCACTCTACCCATATACTATGCGGAAATTATCATTCCCCGCTTCTTGTTGCAGCAATTAACCATTTGGAGCGAGAAGACCATACTAATATTGTGTAATTTGTAAGTGATCAAGGAACACTGACAGTTCCACTTAGGTACAATGGAACATAGATAATTTTATAATTTTATTAAAAGATACGTCTATTTATATATAAAAGATACATTGATTTATATTTAAATATACAATTGATTTTCATTTAAAATCATATTGATTTATATTAAAGAGATGTGAAGGTTTGCGTTCAATAGGCAAAAAAGTTCATATATAATGCTAGGATAATTTATGATTAAGAAATATAATGATTTAAATAAAAAAATATAATTGCTCGAGTTCAAGACATATTGTGATTATTTCAAATAATTATCTATTGTCTTTATAAAATTATTTTACTCTGAATTTTTATAATTAGAATTTTATTTCCCATAAAAAGGTTATGAGACTTTAATTTATTATATCACGAGATAACTTTCCCTGATATACGAATGGACATTACATTCTTAATGGTTCAAACGAAACAAACATAATTGTTTGAATTCAGGATACATTATAACTGTTTTAAATAATTATTTATCACTACAAAAAATGGCGCTACATGTTTTAAGAAATTTGGATATGGCCAAGTGCATGCTAAGTCATTATTCTCTTCCAGATTTTTTATGGGGAGAAGCATTAAAAATCGCTGCTTACATTTTGAATCAAGTACCAAGTAAATC
>JANHAO010020269.1:0-12907 GCA_026873985.1 Saraca asoca | reverse complement strand
TAACAATGCCATCCTATTTATAGAGGAAGGGTGAGCTTCATGCATTAATTACAAGCTACAATTGTATTACATCAAATAAATGAGATAAGACAGTGAAGAGACTACAATCCGATTGTTGGCAGCGTATAGGCTATGGAGATGGATCCTTTAGGCCGGCCGTAGGCTCAGGACTGTTTATCTGTGTTGAGCAAGATGCTTTGATATCCTCAGCGAGAGCTCTTGATATTGGGGATGTCGTGGGACTCGCTATAACGGGAGCAAGAACGACTGCCAATCTCGCTGGGTCATGTTGCCGTTAAGATGCTGCTACGCGGGACATATCTCGTATCGTTATTATATCGCAACGAGTGAGACAAGGCCCGATGTTTGGGGTTACTTTCATCGTTATTACCTTTTGCTATTCACAGCGAGGCCTCTCAAGAACTTCTTGTTGGGCCGTGAGGATTAGTTTACGTTTTCTTCGGGGACTTGTCCTCGCGGGGCCATTTTTCAGTATACAACATAAGCTCCCTAACTCTCAACTCACGCAGTGTGCTGGGAGTTTGGAGACCCTTTGAATTCCTACCGGTCGTGTTTCTTCCAGAATCGTCGTTTCATTTTTCCATGTCTTGTTCCTATCGAGGCATCTTCAGTAATTATGACTGCACTGAGTTGAGTCCTTTCCAAGGCTATTAATATGGGCAATTGGGGGGAATGAATCTAGACATGTCAATGATCCGTTCCTAGCCCTATTTAAGGGGGAGGCTCCTCCTTCGGCCCTAATACTCACAACAAACCATGGATTTCCCTGATGAACCATCTTTGAAACTTTGGTCCTTCACTGGGGCGTGTATGGTTTGCTGCATATGTGATTTGGAAGAACCATCTTCTCCTGTAACATGGAAGGATCTTATATGGATCCTAGATTATGTCCTCCCGGCTCCGTTGTGAGGCAAATGTTCGGCTGGCCAAGCTCCTGAGGCTTCCTGGTTAGGTTTCTTCAGGAGGTGCAAGCGGTTGAAGGTAGACGGGATGCAGCACTATTGTCGATTATGCATTTGAAGGAAAAAATAGTGGCATGCTGTTCTCAAAACACGACCATCCACGGCTGGCTCCTTCCCCCTTTTTTTTACCGGGAGGGGGGGCTTTCTGCTCCTCAACTAGCATATGCTTTAGAGTTTCACAGTGTATCTTACCTTGTTCTGTGTTTAGAGCTTTCTGATGTAAATGTGCCTCGCTGAGGTCTTTTAATGAATAAAATTGCTTTATTTCCCACTTTATGCATGGCTCGATTGATCTGGTGGTTTGTAGGCACCTGAAAAATAGAGTTAGATATATATACATAATTGGTTACAAGTGAACCGTGACATAATCTGAGTTCCTATGAGGACTGCAAATTAGAGAGTGAGTGATAAATAAATTACTACACACAAAAGCTATGACTTTGCTTAATCGCATGAGAGCTACGAAGACAAGCGAGCAATCTTGTGCTCAAAAAGATTAGTGCTCATGAAAGCTATGACTTTGTGGGGTGGCCGATCTTGTGGCTGGGGCGATCTCACGATCATGTGCCCAAGGGGGTGATGGATCTCGTGGTCGGGGTGATCTTGCGATCATGTGCCCAAGGGGTGACCGATCTCATGGTTGGGGTGATCTTATGCCCAAGGGGTGGCCGATCTCATGGCCGGGGTGATCTTGTGCCCAAAAGGTGTACTTTACAGCGTCCCCTACGCTTTAGTGAGCCCGAAGCTCAGCTGGTGAGCCATTTTTAAGCGTCTCCATACCTCAGCAAGCACGTCTGCTATGCTGGCCAGTCAGCAAGCCCGCAGCTCAACTGGCTGGATGAGTTTACTTCAAAGCGTCTCAACGCCCCAGCGAGCATGTCTACTACACTGGCCAGTCAGCAAGCCTGCAGCTCAACTGACTGGGTAAGTTTATTTTAAAGTGTCTCCACGCCTCAATGAGCCCGCAGCTCAACTGGCAATTCATCAATTCATCTCCGGATCAGGTTCCGGGGAGACATTAAGTGATAGATCAGGATGCTTTTTCCTTTCACAGGACTTATGACAAGTTGCCATCGTACGAGTGATGTACATTGTTATCCTATCAAAAGGAAACTTTGTATTAGTTCACAAGTTCAAGAGGTGTTAATACAATTTATAGAATTCACAGAAGTTAAAAAATTATCCTAATAGTAGGAGAACGTTCTCGTTCAACCCCCTGGTAGTGGGATCCATGCTGCCGCTTAGAAGGCCGCACGATGTAGTCATGTAGGCATCTTCTCTTAATGAGATCTTCGATAGCATTTCGCAGCGCCCAACATTCTGAGGTGATATGTCCAAACTCATTGTGGTATGCACAAAATTTTCCTCAATTGATTCTGGATCTACCGGGCGTCTGTAAGGGCAGAGGCTATCCGAAGTCTTCCTTGTCCTTCTCCATTGCAAAGATTTTGTCCTAAGCATCTGACAAGATGCTATAGGTGTTGTGATGGACTTGAAATGGGGCCCCCTCATCGTTTCCCTTCTTCACGAACCGAAGCTCGGGGTTGTCGTTCCTGGTTACACGGTCGCTCCTTTTCCCGTTTGATGTCGAACTGCCTGCCTCGGGGCTTCATGAGCCGAAGGTTTTGTCCCACCTGACTTGTTTTGTGGCCCGCTCATAGAATTCTCCCAGGCTGCTTATTGGGGATTTTATAAGCTTTTAAATAGCTTTCCATCCCTGCGAAGTCCTACAGAGATGGCGGTTAGAATAGGTTCATCCAAGGATTTCTCGACATTATTGACCTCGCGCCTGAAGCGAGCGAGATAGTCCTTCAGCGCTTCCTGCCTTCCTTGGAAGATAGTGGCAAGATGGCACGGGGGTGCAAGTCGCCTTCTTAGTGCCTGATACTGGTTGACAAATCTTTCCTGACACTCTCCCCAGCTGTCATTGCTGCGAGTTGGGAGGCTTTTGAACCATGTGCAGGAAATTTCTCCCAAAGTAGTAGGGAAAACACGACACTTGACCAAAGGGCTACAAGCCTGAAGGTCCATCTGGATGTTAAACAGGTCTAGATGGCTGTATGGGTTTGTCTCCCCGTTATATAGCGAAATGGTAGGGATTTTTAACTTATATGGCAGAACCTCCTTCATGATCTCCTTAGAGGAAGGGGTTTGCTCTCCAAGACGCTCTTGGTCATTTCGAGCTCAAGGGAACTCCTCCAAATGTCTGACCCTCCGAAGGAGACTTTCCACCAAAGCATCTAAGCCCCCCAGTCCATGTCCAGGTACATGATGGTTTGCTCCGTCGTTCTGACCACACGGATGGTGATACGGCTTTCGTTCCCAATCTACTTAGTCGGAACGTTCTATCTCAGGCATAACAGGTTCAGCCTACGCATGCACATTCTGGGTTTACGCCTGTACCAACACCGAGACAATTTTAGTTAGTTCCACCATCATGTGCTTAAGTCTTTCTTGACGCTGGAGCCAAGTCTACGGTCCTTCAACGCTGTTAGCAGTGAGAGCCGGTTGTACCAAGCCAGCCTGAGGGAAGTCAGCGGTTGCTCTTGTCACAGGGGCGGTGGACGAGTTTGTCGTCGAAATATGGCCTTCGGGGGTTTGGCATCGTGAGCTAGAGGCCCTAGTAACTCTTCCTTTGGCCATGGGAATGAGACGTCATCCAGAACAGGTGAGATCCCCATAGACGACGCCAAAATGTTAATGTCGGATTTTGGTTGTATCTCAAATTTTTGCCAATGAGGGATTCTTTAGGATTCCAGGCCTGTTATGGGTTTATTGGTGTACAAAAATAAAGTAACAGAGTAGGTGGTAGAAAGAATATGAGGGAAGACACTAGATTTTACATGGTTCGGCTAAATCCAGGTTCACTCGACCCTATGTCCACGGTAAAGATTTTGTTATTGTAGCTTCTGAGGGATTTCTGCTTACCAAGATCCGTCCCCCTTCTTCTAACAATGCCATCCTATTTATAGAGGAAGGGTGAGCTTCATGCATTAATTACAAGCTACAGTTGCATTACATCAAATAAATGAAAAAAGACAGTGAAGAGACTGCAATCCGACTGTTGGCAGCGTATAGGCTGTGGAGATTGATCCTTTAGGCCAGCCGTAGGCTCAAGACTATTTATCTGTGTTGAGCAAGATGCTTTGATGTCCTCAGCAAGAGCTCTTGATATTGGGGATGTCGTGGGACTCGTTATAGCGGGCGTAAGAACTACCGCCAATCTCGCTGGGTTGTGTTGTCGTTAAGATGCTGCTATGCGGGACATATCTCGTATTGTTCTTATATCGCAACGAGCGAGACAAGGCCTGACATTCGGGGTTACTTTCGCCATTACTGCCTTCTGCTATTCACAGCGAGGCCTCTCGAGAACTTCTTGTTGGGCCGCGAGAATTAGTTTACGTTTTCTTCGGGGACTCATCCTCACGGGGCCATTTTCAGTATACAACACCCTTTATCCTCTCATTTTGTCTCTCGAATTCTTAATAAAGTTAAGACAATCATTTGATGCTTTTGTTTCTCTACCTAAACTCGAATAATTTTTGATCTTTGATGATTAATCTAAATCAAATTTGAACATTAATTTTCTAGTGAAGTAAGAGTTTGATCTCGTTGGGTTATCTATGTATGAATGTATTAATGATACAGTTACACACTTAACTTTACCCTAGGAAGATAGACTGAGTTAGTTTATGTTAATTGTTATATTTAAACTTGATTAATAGTGCAAAGAAGTTATGATGAAAGTGGTGAAACTTTCTAATACTAACAAGAAAGTTTCACTATTTGTTAACATGAGAAACCAAGAAAAGTAGTGCTAGTCAAACAAAATGTGATTCAACTTCTTTATAAATTATAGTATAGAGTGATGAATGTAATAGATCATGATTTCAGTGCATTAAAATATAATATAAATAGTATATGGCAAGGCAACATGAATTAGCTACTACTCTCAAGTTATTTCAAAGAAACACAAAGGTTGGAATCCATTAATTTAGATTTTAAGGAATTTGTATCCTTAAATGTTTGAAGAGAAATAAATACAAACTTTTTTTTATGTGTAATAGGTGTAAGTAAGAAGTGATTCTCTTAGGAAATTATTTATGGGAGTGGAATACAGCAGAAAGTGAGGTGTGAACAGTAAGAAAGGATATAAGTTTGCAAGATGTTTGTCATTGGTATGTCTCTGCTTATTTTGCCTACAACTAGGAGACGATAACCTACTCCCACAAATAGGTTATGAATAAGAGACACAATCATTATAGCTTAACATTAGCCATAGGGACCCCACTCTCTTTTTTTGCTAAAGAATTCTATCTTCATTTTTGCTGAGAAGATTCTAATTTCTAAAAGCTACAAATACATATAACAAATTTAGCTACAAATCAAGTATGATTTCATCAGTGGCATTGCCAAATTTCTTCTATAATTGATTTATTATGCCAGTTCAAAATCATCATTGAAATTTGTTCAACTTAATCTCCTTAATTTGTAATATATCCCACAGTAAAGAGTAAATCTTGTGTCTGAGTTCTTCTCATTTCCATATGCTACAGAAGCTTTGTTCATTTCCAACTTAAATGACTGCAATTTTGTCTACAATATCTTGACATTTTTCTTTTTAACCTAATTTGCTGCTTCTTCCATATCAGCACTGCTTATGTTCAATTGCACCACCCTTACTTCAACCTTGTAAATAGAAAGGTTTTTTTTTTTGTCTTGTCCTTTAGTTATCTACTTTACTTGTTATTTCAAAGATTGCTTTTTTTTTTCTTTTAAATAATTTAAAGAAATGGTGACAAATATCCATATCTATCTACTTATGTTGTCTTATCAAATTTCATTGTGACAAGTCATGAACATCTGGGAGGAGGAGGGTTGTTACTTGGTACTTTTTAATCAATAATTCTTGTTTGTTAGTCTTAACATAATGTATAATTTTCAACCATTTAATTTGGATGTTGAGTGAATTTGTCACTTCATAAAACAACATCATTTTGTGTGTGAGTGTTGCATTTGTGAAAACACATGCTAATTATGACCCTTTATTTCTTCTCTTGTAATTAATTTTCTAGGTTTGTCAAACAGTTTCTTTGTAGCTACAGCACTTTGCCACTCTATGTCCTTGTTACATAGGTAACACCAATATACCATATTATTATGGGCAAAATCTGATCTCACACAATAGAAAAGCAAAAGCACAGCAGAGACAGAGAACCAGCTAAAGACTGCTCGGCTCGCTAAGATTGCACCACCTCACTAACCGTGAGGTTGGGATGCAAGTGAAGCCTAAAGCTAGAGAAACAACTTGCTAAAGCTCACCTCGCTAGAAAAAAACCAGCAGCGACTGCTAGCCAAGCATTTCAACTCACAAAGACGAGCACATTGCCGAGCCAAAAGCTCAACAAGATAGAGAAGGCTCAGCAAAATAGAGCACTAGACAAGCTTATGTCAGTACATAGACAGGGGCCCACCCCGCAAAAGGCAATATGCAAGAGCCAATTTGCAAAAGATTAAATTGTTTTGTACATTTAATACTTGATGTAACTTATTTACTGTATGTAAAATTACATTTGTAACCTTCTATAAATAGGAGGAAGAGGACCTTCGTAGGATAGGCTAAAATTACTGTACTGAAACTTTGTAGAATTCACTTCAGATTAATAAAAGTATCATTGATGTAGAGACCAGTACTGCCTAGTCTTAGCTGAACCACTTTAAAAAACACTATATTCCATTACTCTTCTCCCTTTCTACCATCTTTGTCATCTTCTTTGTTTTCCATTTCATTCATCAAAGAATAGTTTAGGGATAAAAGAACTACATTGGTTAACTGAGATTTGTAGAACCAAATTTTCCCATCAACATTTTAGCACTAGAAGGAGGGCCCATCTATTTTCTAAATTGCTTTTCTATTTGGCTTCTATGGTGAGAGGAAGAAACACCAGAAGCTTAAGCACTTCGATCGCTCAGTTGGCAGATACTCCACTGCTGAAGCTCATTGATAGCCTACTACCACCCCTACAATGGAAGAGGCATAAATGTCACACCAACCCCAACTGATACTTGAAAACATGGTAAGAGAGTTAGCTGAAACTGTTAGAGCACTAGCACAAGCACAAGACCAGGGTGAATGGAGGCAAGAGAAGATCATGGCACAACTCTAATACTTGCGTCAAGAAACTTAAAAGGAAACTCATGAGAATCGTAATGGTCAGTGGTTAGAGGGTTCGTAACAAGCTGAAAGCTGTAACTCATGATCCGAAACACGGGACCCAATAATGAAGGAAGTTCTCCAAAGGCTGAAGCAACTAGAGGAATGCCCCCAATCTCAAAACAATCAACCTCGTCATGAGGAAATCTCACCATTCTCTATGGAAATTGAAATGTAGCCTCTTCCACAGAAACTCAAAGTGCCCACGATCCCACTATATGATGGAAACAATGATCCATGCGACCATCTGGATGCATTCAATGTCCAGATGGATCTTCAAACAATTGACCCTCTAATCAACTGTCGCATCTTCCCAGCCATATTAAGAGGCATACCTTGAGCATGGTTCAGAAGCCTCCTAACTCGTAGTGTCAATGGTTAGGAAGAATGTTAAAAGAAATTCATCAATCAGTACTGGGCATTGAAAAGGTAGCTCATGCCCCCTACCATCTCATAATGATCGTTCAGCAAAAGAATAAATCACTGAAGGATTATATAGCTAGGTTTAAGCATAAAGCCAACTCCATAGAGAATCCCTCGGAGGAGAGCATCCTAACGACAATCTCAATAGGACTCTGCAAGGATGGAAAGTTATACAAAAGTCTTTACAAGTCCTTAGTTCAGGATCTCACTGAATTCTATGAGCGAGCCACCAAACAAATAAGATAGGAGGAGACCTTCAGCACGAAGGAGCTCAGGCATAAGGGCAAGATGGCTGCCACTCCTCAGAGCAAAAAGAGGAATAAGGAGAACTAAAATTATGGCCCCAATAGTCAGCCCACAAAGAAGGGAAAAAAGGAGCGACCCCAAGCTCATGGTCGCTATGAAAGCTATAGCATTCTGTCTGATACGTAAGACAGGATCTTTATGACAGATGAGACAGGGAAAACTTTGGGAAGCCCAAGCCCCTTTCGAATCTTGGAAAGTTTAGGAGCAATAAAGATAAATTTTGTGCTTACCATAATGAGATTGGACACAATACTTCAAAATGCTGGGCACTAAAGGATGCCATAAAAGATCTTATCAGGAGAGATTGATTACAGGATTATGTGGTGAGACCATCAGAGTGGCAAGCTCAACAAACTCAATGAACCACTGATCGAGAGAAAGAGCCATCTATTAGAACCATATTTGATCCTGTAATATCATACTGAAGCTAATGAAAGCATTCCAAATTTTTGTCTAATTATTTCTAGTGAAACGCTACTATTCTATATTCATATCAAGAATCCAACACAACTAAGAGCTTGCTAAGGTGCAGAGGCACTATTAAACACTCAAAATCCAATGTAGCCAAGAGCTCGCTGAGGTGTGAAGGCATTATTAAACACTTAAAATCTAGTATAGCCAAGAGCTTGCTGAAGTGCAAAGGCACTATTAAACACTCAAAATCTAATAATGAACTATGACCTCATTGAGGTGCGGAGGTACTATTAAACACTCAAATCCAGCAATGAACTATACTGAGGTGTGAAGGCACTATTAAACACTCAAAATCTAGCAATGAGCTATGAGTTCGCTGAGGTACGAAGGCACTAGTAAACACTAAAAATTTAATGGAGCTGTAAGCTTACTAAGACACAAAGACGTCAAAATAAACTCAATTACCTGCCCACTGAGTACCAAAGTTGTCATGGCACAAGCAGTAAAATGTAGCTCTCATGCGACTAAATGATCATAGCTCACATGTAATCCCTCTTTCTAGGCACAACTCACTCAAAATCCAGTAATGAGCTATGAGCTCGCTGAGGTGTGAAAGCACTATTAAACACTCAAAATCCAGCAATGAGTTTTGAGCTCATTGAGGTGCAGAGGCACTATTAAACACTCAAAATCTAGCAATAAGCTATAAGTTCACTGAGGTGCAGAGGCACTAGTAAACAATCAAAATTTAATGGAGCTATGAGCTCACTAAGATGTAAAGACATCAAAATAAACTCAATTACCTACCCACTGAGTAATAAAGTTGTCATGGCACAAGCAGTAAAATGTAGCTCTTATATGACTAAATGACTGCAGCTCACATGCAATCCCTCTTTCCAGGCACAGTTCACATGCTGCCTATTTGAATATCACTTATTGATTATAAGAGCACTTAGATGCCATGATTTATTGACAAAATATGGCCGATTGGTCATCTGAATATCTTATTCGATTGAAAGCCTCATTCAATGAGGTAAAATTACATCAAAGGATGTGAAACACAAAGATAAAAGCATAAAGCCTATAGCTATCACTTTACAGAGAAGAAGAGAGTCGGTCCCCAAGAGACGAACTTTGACTGGCTAAAGAACTAATGAGCACGACTGCTCCTCAATCTTCTTCTTCTTATATCCCTCCTCAGCTAGCAATGCCCTTCTTGGCATGCACCCAGATTAACTCAAAGAATGTGTAGGAGTCTAGCTAGCAAGGTTGAATCTCACGGAAGAACCATGAAGAGATAATCCAATATCTTCATAAGACTCCTCCATGGCCAGCATAAAGAGCTATCCATAGAAGTCACTTGCAATAGGCCATCCATGCCTCGTGGTCTTCTGTAGTAGGCCATCCAAGACTCAAAATACTTCACCAGAAGCTGAACTAATAGAAACATGGGGGGCTAGACTGAAGTTTCGATCAAGTCATTCCACGAAGAAGCAAGAAGAGCTTCTCAGGCCTTATGAATTGGTTCGGGTTTAGTAAAAGACCCAATGAACAATTGGCTATCATAGATCAGATGGTCCAGAGAAAATGAGGCCGCCACGCCAACGTCTACAAATCATAAATAGTAAGAAGTATGGCTTAGAATATATGAAATGAAAGTCTAAAAGATAGAAAAGACAATATGACAGTCTAAGTATGAAGACCTTGACTAAAATTATAAATAAGGCCTTAGGAAAATTACAACTTCTAGTCCACAAAGTGAATTGAGAGTTGGGGGGGCTTATGTTATGGACAAAATCTAGTCTTACACAATAGAAAAGCAAAAGCATAGTGGAGATTGAGAACTAGCTAAAGACAGCTCAGCTCGCTAAGATTGTACCACCTTGCTAACCATGAGGTTGGGATGTAAGCGAAGGCCTAAGCCACAGAAATAGCTCACTAAAGCTCACCTTGCTGAGAGTAAAGCTTGGCTCGCTGGAAGAAAGCCAACAGCGACACCAAGCTAAGCATTTTAGCTCGCAAAGATGGGCACATTGTCCAGCCAAAAGCTTAATGAGATAAAGAAGGCTTAGCAAAATGGAACACTAGACAAGCTTATGTCAGCACACAGACAAGGGGCCTACCCCATAGAAAGTAATCTGCAAGAGTCAATTTGTAGAAAATTAAAGTGTCTTGTACATTTAATACTTGATGTAACTTATTTACAGCATGTAAAATTACATCTATAACCTTCCACCTTTTATAAATCGAAAGAGGAGGACCTTCATAGGATAGGCTAAAATTGCTATACCGAAACTCGATAAAATTTACTTCAAATTAATAAAAGCTACTATGGAGGTAGGGACCAGTACTACCTGGTCTTAGCTAAACCACATTAAAAAAACATTGCATTCCATTACTCTTCTTCCTCTCTACCATCTTCGTCATCTTTTTTGTTTCCAATTTCATTCATCAGAGAACAGTTTAGGGATAAAAGAACTACATTGGTTGACTGAGATTTGGCAGAACCAAATTTTCCTGTCAACACATATGCAATAAAATGAATTTTCATTGAGTTGTATCAATTTGTTTTTGAATTTTTTTTGAACCTATATATTCCCTGCATGCTCCGCTTCTACATCCTATTAGTTTAGGTTGTGTGACAGTTTTACTTGTTTGACTTATAGAAGAGACTTTTGTATGAGCATAATGCCTAACACATCATATGTAGGCACATTTTGTCTAAAGTTTTGATACAAAATGAAGTTCCATAGTGAATCCTATCTTTATGGTAGAAATAAAGTGATATATGAAGTCCCATCTAGCTACCAAAAGTCTATGCTTAAATCCAAGCTAGCAGCTAGAAATTCTTATGCTTACTAGTTTTGATAAGGTAGCCATTATGGCTCATTTTTTTACCTCTAATAGTGCCTTCCTTATGTTTTAAAACCATAAATATGGATAAATCATGAATTAGTTGGTCAAGGAATATAAGAATAAGAAAGGATTGAACAAGTTCCTTGATTTTGCATTTCAATGGCAATTTGTTGAAGGGAGAATAATATGTTTATTATATGCAAAAAATGGCCTCGAGAGCTCGAAGCCCCGGACACGCCAAAGGCACTCAGCAAGCTTTGCTTCGCCCATCAGAAAGTGGTATAGCGAAGTAGTCCTGGCACCATCCCGCCAAGCAAGCCTCACCTTGCGAGGCAACGAGGTAGCGACCTAGTGAGGAGATCATAAGACTGACTCGTCAGACAAATTGATTGTCTTACTCAAGCCTACCATCTCGCTATAGTAGCATCAGGCTCGCTACAGCAATTCCTATGGCACCCCCGAGCAAGGGATTCCCACTTAGGACTCCTACCATTTCACTTCACAGAGCAACACCAAGCAGGGAACATAGCCAGACAAGTCTATGATCGACCTAGAGGGCCTACCCTACAACCTACATTCAGCAATGGCTAGTTTCTAGTCTTTTTACTGTCTTTTCTCATTTATAGTTTGATGTAACATAGTTGTAGTTTATAATTAATGCATGTAACTCCTCCTTCCTCTATAAATAGGAATACATTGTTAGAAGAAGGAGGAAAGGCCAAACTTTGTAAGCAGAAACTTTTACAATAATAAAATCTTTGTCTTGGATGTAGGGTCTGGTGCCACCCGAATTTAGTGAACCATGGTAAACTTGTTGTCTCGCTATCCTTTCTTCCTCTTGGTCCATCTTCTTCTGCACTTCAGAAGTAGCATTGGATCCTTAAACTCCTCCCCATTGGCTAAAGTTTGGGTCTTTTGGATGAACTAAATTTCATCATTAACATTTTAGCACCGTCTGTGGGGATCCATCTGCTCTCTGAAGTCTTTGTTACAGCCTAGCAATGGCCAAAGGAAGAACAACTTAGAGCTTAACCACTCCAGCCCTCCAATCAATGGACACTCCTATTATGAGGGCTCACCAATAGTCTACTGCTACTCCTGAAACTCAAGAGGTACAAATACCTGGCCAACCTCATCTGATGCTCAAAATCATGATAAGAGAACTAGTGGAAACCACCAAAGCACTGGCATAGGCCCATTCTCAGAGCACACAGAGACAAGAAGAACTTATGGTACAGCTCCAGCAGCTTCGTAAAGAGGCTTCAAAGGAAACTCATGAAGATCATGATAGCTAGCAACTGGGGGGTCTCGACAAGCAGGAAGCTCCACCCCTCAGTCTGAGACGCAAAACCAAAACAAAACTGAGGGTGAGGCGACCTTGAACCCACCTTGCAATATCTAAGGGTGAGACGGTCTTGAGCCTACCTCATGGCTATGAAAAACAAAACTTCGGTGAATTGTTTTCACCTCGCCTTAACAAAAAAGCAAAACTTCAATGAATGGTTTTCACCTCACCTCAACGAAAAACAAAACTTCGGCGAACAGTTTTCACCTCGCTAGGCGAATGGTTTTCACCTCACCTTAATGAAAAATAAAACTTCGGTGAATGGTTTTCACCTCGCCAGGCGAATAGTTTTCACCTTACCTCAATGAAAAACAAAACTTTGACGAATGGTTTTCACCTCACCAAGCGAATGATTTTCACCTTACC
>JANHAO010020268.1:0-12905 GCA_026873985.1 Saraca asoca | reverse complement strand
GTCTTGGTGTGATCAAGTCATAGGTTATATATGAATGATTTTCAAGGTTAGTATAATAACTTCCTCTAATTTTATCTTACAGCCACTAGATGCAAGAAATGGATATGTCATAAATGCAAGGCCTTCTTCTTATGATAGTCGTGACACACAACCTTAATTTATTTGATTTAGACTCGTAAATTGTAAAATTATGTATGACGATGTTGAATTCTAAATTTTGACAAATAAATATTTAAATATTTATTATTAATACAAAATTCATATTTAATTTCATTTATTTAAAATGTATATATTCATTGTAAATTATTCTTTTAGCAAGGTAATATATAAAGGAAAAATTAGGATAAGGAAAAAAAAATTGAAACATCGCATTTAGCAATCGTTTTTTCGGATAAAATTTGTAGAAAACCATTGCTATAACTAGAAAAAACCACTACAAAAAAAATTTTTTTGAAAAAAAATTGAAGAAACCACCGCTAAATGCATCAAAAACTGCCACTAAAAATAATTTTTTTAAAATTTTTTTCTCCAAAACAGCCGCAAAAAGCAAAAGATTTTTTTGATATGTTCTGGAAAACTACCACTAAATTCATAAAAAATTGCTGCTATGTACAACCTTTCCAACAGTTACAAATCACCGCTAAATCTGTGGGTATGTACAAAATTTCCAATGGTTACAACAACTGTTGCTAAGTGTAAAAATAATCGCCACTAATACTTCCCAACCAATGAATTTGTGGCGGTTGTGGAAACCACTGCAAAGGGTGTGAGCTACAATTTAAGTCACCACTAAGTACACAAAATAACCACCATTAAATTCATATTTTTTTGTAGTGTTATGTGGCATATTTAGGAGAGAATGATTTTGACATAGGCCATGTTGTTGACCCAGTTTCTTTCATAAAAGTTGTTTTTGGTCTTCAATTTGACATATAGTGGGATGTAATGGGAGATAGGGTGCAATCTATGAAACATAATGATGTTTGGGAGCTTGTTGAGTTGCTTGAAGGCTACAAGCCCATAGAATGCAAATGGGTTTTCAAGACCAAAAAGGACCCCAAAGGGAAAGGTAAGAGGATTAAAGCTAGATTAGTTGCCAAAGTAATTACTTAGAGAAAAGGGATTGATTTTAATGAGACTTTCCCTCATGTTTCCTCTAAGGATGCATTTAGAGTTGTTATGGCACTAGTAGCTCATTATGATAAAGTTATATCAAATGGATGTGAAAATCACCTTTCTAAATGGAGACCTTATTGAAGAAGTCTATATGGTGTAACCTAAAGGATTTATAGAAGATGGTAAGAATCATCTTATGTGTAAACTTAAAAGGTCTATTTGTGGGCTCAAGCAAGCATCTTAATAATGGTATCTGAAATTTGATGAGATAATCACATCTTTTGTACTTGTTGAAAATAAAGTGGACAGGTGCATATATCTCAAGACAAGTGAGAGCAAATATATTTTCCTCATTTTTTATGTGGATGATATTTTCTTAAAAGTAATGATCTAGGCCTACTGCATGAGGTTAAGTTGTTATTGCCTAGACAATTTGACATGAAAGACCTTGGAGATGCATCTTTTGTTCTAGGCATTGAAATCCAAAGAGATCAGTCTTAGAACTTGTTGGTCTCACTCAAAAAGCATACATTGATTACATATTAAAGAGATTTAATATTCATAATATTAATAATGAAAATATGCCAATCCATAAGGGTGATAAATTGAATTTAGCATGGTGTCCTAAAAATGACATTAAGAGAGAGTCAGTGAAGAATGTCCCTTATTCTAGTGCATTAAGGAGCCTGATGTATGCTCAAATTTGTACTAGACCAGACATTGCCTTATTGTATGTCTTTAGGGAAGATATTCGTCTAACTAAAGATGGGACCATTAGGTTGTTATGAAGAAAATTTTGAGATACCTAAAGGGAGGTACAAACTATATGTTGACATACATGAGGGTTGAAAACCTTGAACTTTTAGGGTACATAAATTCAAATTTTGTTGGTTATAAAGATGATAGAAAATGTACATCTGGTTACATTTTTGCACTAGCAAGTGGTGTAATTTCTTGGATAAGTGTCAAGTAGACACTAGTAACTTCATCCACTATGCAAGCTAAGTTTATAGCGTGCTATGGAGTGGTTACATATGATGCATGGTTACATAATCTCATAAGTGAGATGACCATTATCGATTCTATGTCTAAAACCATCTAAATATACTATGATAATATTGTCACAATTTTATTTTCTAAGAATAATAAAGGTATTACAAGGTCTGCACATATGGAAATCAAGTACTTGACCTTAAAAGAGTTAATAAAGAAAGGTGATATAAAACTAGAGCATATAGTGACTGAGTGCATAGTTGTTGACCCTTTGATTAAAGGACTCTACCTTGTTGCCTTTAAAAGGCATGTTGTTAGCATGAGTTTAATAGTCATTTGATATCCTTGGTGAGTGGGAGTCAACATATATATACATGCATATATATATATATATATATATATTTTCTCTACTTGTTTTAGTTTAAGACATCATTTATATATATTTTGATTATTATGGATTTTTGAAACAAATATTATTTATGATTCAGTCATAAAGTTCAATATATATTTGTTTGTGCAAGTTTTAGAACCTGTGTTAGTCTTAAGTTGGAGCTTAGGGCATCTATTATTAGGCTCATATGCATGTCTAGTGACATATAAAAATATCTTGGATATAAAGTTAATTTTAAAACATACAGATTTAAAATGTTTAAACCATATGGGATTTCTCTTACATACCTATGATGCTAAAAAGGAGAAATTAGTGTCTAGCAAATAAAATAGCACATTATAAACTATAAAGTTAGTGCTATTTTCACTTACTACACTACTACATTTAGTTCATGTGGACAAGATTCATTAGTACTAGTAATCATAAAAAGAACTGTGCCGTACTAATTGATATAGGTTTTGCTATGATTCGATGTCGAGGATTTTGTTTGACAGAATGGTATTTTAGAATGGTCTCTTAACCAATTTTTTAGTTATCATCATCATCATCATCTTGGCATGAGGTGTTAATCACCATTAATGTTGTCTAAATGAGATAATGTTATATTTTATTTTATTTTATTTTTAATCTATTATGGGCTAACATTAATTATGATTTTGAACTAAGATAATATGGTTATAAAATGATCCTAAAGTCAGGTTTAATTAGTGGACTTATTATTCTAATTAATAAAATGTGAATTAAATTTTGTAAGCCTAATAGGTCCATTGGAGATTATTAGATGGAAACTCTAATGCACCTATTATAAAGTGAGTGTTAAGTCTACTATCTAATGATCAAATTAATAAAGTTTTATCTTTACCATTTAAAGGACTTAGTTATGAGAACATGAGAGTAGAATTTAGTGCATTTGACCATATTCTATCATTTTGCTTCTACTCAATATGTCAACAAATTTCAAATCAGGTTCTATCGCGTAACTCATTTTAATAATATGATGTTATATGAATTTATGTATAATCTTGGACATGGAATAATTTTATCTTTCAATAATAATAATAATAATAATCTTTTTAAAGTTGATACAAGGGTTTTAAATTGTGCCCTACAAACGTAATGTTATGCACAATATTGTTGTTGTAAATTATACTACAGTCGCAATTTTCTATAATTTTTCACCACGATGATCATATTTTCTTATATTTATCTATAATTTTAATAATTTCAACATAACCATAATCATGATCGTAATCACAATTTAAAATCATGACTGATAAATAAAAGCCTAAGAAATCAAAGTCCATATATCATAAGGAAATTATATGGAATGATTTAGGCAATAAAGTGTTCACTCTGATCACTATCTGATTATGTTGTTCACAACCGATAATTATTGTAACTCTCAAGGTTTGATTTGATCACTAAATGTTGTTTTCTTCTTTTGGCAATCCAAAATAAACTAAATGTTATGGAACATGTCAGATATAAACAATACATATTCATTTTGTTATCCTTAGACCCTATTTTTTAAAACTGAGCAAACTTGTATATTGATGACAACAAGCGATTTTGGTTGAGCTGAATTAATTTATTTTCAATGGATCTTTGTGGATAGCCTTGGACTTCTGGTTGAAGACTTAGATTAGGCCTAGTTTAAAATAATTCTGTAAAGGCATTGGGTCATTGGAATTTAGCTCATTTCTTTAAATTACCTTTAAAGGTTTGCCTCAAGATTTTGCTTAAAAAGCTTATGAAATATTATCACCAAAAACATTCCAACTTGTGACGCCTGATATATCATGTTTGTTATATAATGTGTAATGTGTGATAAGGATTAAACAGACATGAAGTATAATTTATTTTTACTATTAACCTATGTGTAGTATTGCAAATAAAGTATATAAAAAAAGAATGTTTAAAATTAGGTTTTTGTGCATTAGAATGTAAAAGAATAAATGAAACAACTATAATAATATATTTCATTACCTTATTCCTTTCCCTTTTCTTTCTTTATCAAAACCAAACCCCCTTTTTTATTTCCTCCTTTTGTGCTATTTCTATCCTGTTTTTGCTCTGCTCCTGCTCTATTTCTTCCTCTTCAATTTCAATTTTTGCTCTATTTCATCCTTCCGTCGTGTTCTACTTCCCCTTCTTTGATTGATTTTTGCTTTTTCCTCTATTCAACTTTCTCTGAAATGAAATAAAGCAAACTAGAGGACTAAAATCGAAACCCCTTTCTTTGGTTGACCTGTAGCTTGTCTAAGCTGGGAGTTGCTCCAATCACCAGCATTCCATTGCGTTTGGTCTAGTATTACTAAGGAGGAGCTATTCTTACATTTTTTTAGTCGATCGTACCTTCCTTATTTTTGTGCATTGCCTCTGCTACTATTCTGCTCACCAGTGGCAACTTTGTTGTCCTCTATCCTTTAACTACTAGCAACTTTGTTCCTCCTTCAACAATTAAAGTGTAAGCATCCTTTTGCTCCTCCCTTGTTTGTATCAAACCTGTGAGCATGTTTTTGCTCTTTCTTACCTTGATTTTTCCTTAGTTTTAAAATGGAAATTAAGACATTAAAAAAAGAGTTTCCATTCAGATTAGGAACAAATTTTAGAAAAATTATTGGTGATCAATAGTTGTTAGGTTTTGATGAACTTGATGGATGGGCCATTTTGGAAAAGTGAGATTCAAGAATAACTTGAAATAATCTTGTTATCTTTAAAGGTTAGTGGATAATTTACTCCTCTTTTTAGTGATTGTTATACAATGCCTAATTTATTTATTATTTTGAACTTGGAAAACGTAAGATTCTATGGTTTTAAATTAAATTAATTTTTTTCTAGTTATTTACACTTAAAAGTAGAACTATATGTTTTAGCAAATAGTACTACATTATATAATTTGAAAAATTATTTCACTTGTTTGATAGTAAAAGTCTTACTAGTTTGCAATAGTGGACTGTTGAATCTATTGAACAAATGTGCTATATGAAATTGATGATTATATTGTCAAATGATATGATGTATCAAGTGACTAAAAAGTATTCATTTCTCTTTTGTTAATATATATTATTTTATGAAATATTTTAGTATTGGGTTTTCTTAAAAAATTGAATTTTTTATCCTTTGGAAATCCCTTTAAAAAATCTCCAAGTGCACTTGTGAATAGAACTAAAATGAGAAATGAAATTGGTTGAGGGATAAAGGGAGAACAATTGTTGGAGAAATAAGGTGAATAATGATGACTGAAAACTATTAAGCAAGGTTGTCTATAAGAACTTGCCATTGGATCTCAACTATACATGGAAACCTTGATGTTTCCTAATACACATCTATTTATGAAGTAAGAAATATTTTAGAATTTTTTTTCATTTTTCATTATGATGAATATATTCAAAACTTCCTACTTTGCTTCTTATTTTACATGTTTAGGATAACTTCAAGTGTGTTGACATATTCTCATTCAATTTCAACTCCTGTCTCATATTTAAATTTAGTGTTTGATATATCTACTGAACTTGACTTCTTCAATTTGTTTAGGGTATTCTTATATTTGATGAGTTATAAATCTTGGGTTTAATGGTTTGAAACAACAACTTTCAATTTACAAGATGTTTTATAAATGTATATCTATGTATGTTTATACTAGTTTGCATTTGAATATAGTTGTGATTAACCATTGATCCTTAGAGAATTATTCCCTCATTGAGTTTTTTAAAAACTCAATCTATATTGTTTTAAATATTTTTCAGAGTCTGAGGCTGCCCCTGCTACTCACCCTTCCTCATTTGGACATGAGCTTGCTCATTGACTGGGTAGCTTGCTTTTGATGAGCATAGAGACATGTTGATGGTGGTATTTTGATAGTTAGTTAGTCGAGTCTTCCCATGTAAATATGTGAAAGATGCCCAATGAATTGTGTATTGCATTTTGTCTAATTGTATAAGTCTTGAGTAAAGCATGTAACCTTTAGCTATTGTATAGGCCTGTGGCCCAGGGTCCAAAAAATAAGGGAGGCTCTATGGGATTTTTGTTAGGAGTATGATAAAATATCTTAATATATGTGTAAATGTTGTTTTTATTTTTCCTTCTTATTTTGCATAGTTTTCAATTGTCAAGCCACTCTTCACATAGGAAAGTGTGTAGCAACAAGAGTTTTACTACATGGTTTAGGCTAGTAGGAGGCCACCCTTAGGTGACTTTCTACACTAGTCCATGCTGAGAATTGGGGCATGACAAAGTTGGTATCAGAGCATGATCTAGAGTTCAAGTGCATAATTTAGAGGTCTCCAACTACCAAATTAGGATAGGTATATTGAGTTCATGTTAGTGTGCCTGAGAGTAAGAAACATGAATAAGGATATGTAAATATCCACTCCAAGACATATGTTGAAAATCTCCACAATTGCTAAACTTTTCATTTTTGTATATATACATTGAATATTGCTCAAAATAATCCTTCTATTTGATTATAGGAAAATGCCACCCAAGATTAGATCCTTAGCTTGAATTAGATACCAATATAAAGAAGCGTCTGAAGGAGCTTCTTATGAACAATCACCTTCACTACCATCTCGAGGCAAGGTAGAGACTGAGGCAGAGTTGCACGTAAAGAAGTGCAGCCAAAAACTTCCTAACCTGAGATAGTAGCTCCTTCTACTTCTAGAGCTTTAACAAGTTCTTCTACTTCTAACACCCTAACAAAAGCCAAAAATTTGCAAAGAGCTATAAATGAATTTGTAGATGAATTGACCTAACAAAGGCTTCCAAGGCAACAACATGAAGGACTAGAAACATAAGTACCATCACCTCTTTTACCACCTACAAGACCTATACCCATGAATTTTATAAATTACCTTGAAGAATTTCAAAAGCTTAAACCTCCCCATTATTCAAGCATTGGATCATCAGTGGATCTTCTTTTACTTTTAGATCAAAATGAGGGTTTATGACAGGTCCTTGATTACCCTGAGGATGTCACGGTGAGGTTGGTTGGATTCTAACTTGATGGATCAGTCACAGAATATTTTTGGGTTAGGAGAGTTATAGAGTATCTGGGAAATAGTAGACACTTGGGAGACATTCCATGTGGCTTTCCTATAGTAGTTCTTTCCTGAGGGAGAACAACATGCTAAATCATAGGAGTTTATCAATCTTAAGCAAAAATGATTATCAATTTTTGAGTATGTCACCCAATTTCTCTACTTGTCCTAGTTTGCAAGACATATGATTCCTACTAAAAGGGACAAGGCCAAGAAATTCGTTGATGGCCTTAACGATAATTACTTCAATATTATTCAGGTTTCCTGGGGAACCACATATGAACAAGTCCACAACGGGGCTATCGATTTAGAAGTGAGATTTACAAAAAGGAAGAAGGAAAAGAGGCCCAAAGTAATACGAGAAAAAGATCAATATATGAGCGTACTAGTAAAGATTCTAGATGACAGTCATCTTTAACTTCTAATGCACCTCTTTCACGGGGGCATGATGTATAATTTTCACCAAAGGCCCCTAGTTGTAGCAATCAGAGGAGGAGACTAGTAGGAGTCACTTTTACAAGTCACCGACCTCTTGGAGGATCTAGCTCTACTTATCCCACTCTAGTTAGGCCAAAGACACCAGAACCATGCAAGACTTGTGGTAAAGTGCATCTGCGGGTTTGTAGATAGGAAACTAAAGCTTGCTTAAGGTATGGTCAAATGGATCATATGGTGAAAGACTATCCTTAATGAGTAGCCCTTAGTGGCAATAGGGCCATAGATGTATCAAGAAATGTTTCATCACATTTTATAGCATTTGTGAGACCACCACTATCTAAAGGCCCGTTTGTTTCAGCTTTTTTTTAAGAAAAAAGATGCTTTTTTTCAAAATAAAAAGAAATAAAAAACTTTAAAAAAATAAAAGCAACAAAAAAGTTAAAATTTGACTTTTTTTAGAAGCTTTAATTTACTGCTTCAAAAAAAAGCACTTTTTGGCTTTTTTTAGAAGCTCTAATTTGCTGCTTAAAAAAAACACTTTTTTTAAGCCCATCCAAACAGACTATAAGTATGGTGGGAAAGGGGGAAGAAGAGGACATTTTAGCAAATGTCATGGTAGAAGACATAGAGCTATATCGAAAGTATATGCTTTGACCAAGTATGATGCCCAGGCTTTTAATGCTGTGGTTATAGTTACTTTATCAATTGACTCTATTGAAGCTCACATGTTATTTAATTCTGATGCAACTCACTTGTTTATTTCCATTTATTTTTCATTGTGAATTGCTAGACCCCAACTCTCTTTGGTATCACAATTGTCAGTATCTACTCTTTTGGGTCAGACATTGACTACTTGTGATATGATATCCTCTTGTGAAATTGATATGCATGAGAATGTTTTACTTATTGATTTAATTGTGTTTATATGGTTAATTTTGATGTTATCCTAGGAATGGATTGGTTATCAACACATCATGCATGTATGGATTGTCATAATAAGCTAGTTAATTTTTGTATACCAGATGCAAATCCCATTTTGCTTCAGAGAGATAGGAGTAAAGCTCATGTTAACCTTATTTCTACTTTGAGTGCTAGAAAGATGATTTGAAAAAGATGTGAGGCTTATCTAGCATATGTTAAGGATACAAAACATTTAGAACAAAAAGTAAAAGATGCATCGATGGTTCGAGAATTCTTAGATATTTTTCCTAAAGAGCTATCTGGAATGCCACCAGAGTGAGAAATTAAGTTTTGTATTGATATTGCCTCAAGCATCGATCCTATTTCCATTCCACCTTATCAAATGGTGCCAATTGAATTGAAAGTACAATTACAAGACTTATTTGATAAAGGTTTCATTCGCCCTAGTACATCACCATGGGAAGCTCCAGTGTTATTCATGAAAAAGAATGATAGAACTCTAAGGCTATGTATTGATCACAAGTAACTGAATAAAGTCACAGTGAAAAATAAATATCCATTATTGAGGATTGATGATTTGTTTGATCGACTTCAAGGTGCCCAATGCTTTTCCAAGATTGATTTGCATTTAAACTATAATCAGTTACAAATTTGGAAGGAAGAAGTTCTAAAAATTGCTTTTTGCACTTGATATGGTCACTATAAATTTTTAGTAATGTCTTTTGGATTGATTAATGCTCCTGCAACTTTTATGGATCTAATGAACAGAGTTTTTTTACCTTTCCTAGATCAATTTGTAATCGTGTTCATTGGTGATATTTTGGTGTATTCCTATAGTGACCAAGAACATGAGTAACATCTCAGGATGGTTTTGCAAACTCTTAGAGAACATTAGTTGTAAGCTAAATTTTTGAAGTGTGCATTTTAGTTGTTCAATGTGACTTTTCTAGGACATGTAGTTTCTAAGAAAATCAATGTAGATCATAAGAAAGTAAAAGCAATTCAAAATTGGCCTAGAACTACATCAGTGACTGAAATTCAAAGCTTTTTTTGGGTTTGGCTGGATATTACTGCCATTTTGCAAAGGATTTCTCCTAAATTTTGGCTCTTTTGACCAAGTTGACTTAGGAAAAAAAACTAAATTTGTATCAACTGATATGTTTGAAGCAAGTTTTTAATGACTTAAAGAGTGTTTAACCATGGCACCTGTGTTGACTTTACCTTCAAATTGTGGCAGCTACACAGTCTATTGCAATGTCTCTAGAATAGGCCTTGGGTATGTTCTAACATAGCACAACCAAGTTATAGCTTATGAGTCATAACAACTCAAGAAACACAAGCAGAATTATCCTACCAATGATTTGGAGATGGTTGTAGTGGTGTTTGAATTAAAGATTTGATAGTATTATCTTTATGGATAAACTTGTGAGATTTACACTGATCAAAAGAGCTTGAAATATATTTTTGAGCAAAAAGACCTGAATCTAAGACAACGCTGGTGGTTGGAACTTGAAAAAGACTATGATTGTTCTATTTTGTATCATCTAGGCAATGCCAATGTTGTAGCTGATGTATTAAGTAGGAAGTCAGTAGGGAGTCTTACTCATATCAATGTGTAAAGAAGACCAATCATTCAAGAGTTACATAAGGTAGAAACCTATGGAATCCAATTGCAAATATCAAAACCTAGGATACTGTTGGCACACATGCAAGCACAATTTCCACTAGTTGACCAAATTGTAAGTTCACAAGTCCAAGATGAGAATGTAAATAAGTTTCTTGACAAATTAAAGAAAGAGCCAAATTCAGGATCGACAAAGGATGAACAAGGAACTCTGACTTATCATGGTTGAATTTGGGTACATAAAGTGGATGGTTTATGACAACAACTTATACATATGGCTCACTCTTCATCTTATGCTATGCACCCGAATAGTAGCAAGATGTACTAGAATTTGAAGTTAGGTTATTACTGGGAAGGAATGAAACATGACATAGTGGGTTTTGTTTCCTGATGTCTCACGTGTTAACAAACTAAAGCTGAACATCAGAGACCTATAAGTTTACACTAGATTTGGAGATTCTTGAGTGAAAATGGGAAATAGTTACCATAAATTTTCTTACTGGACTACCAAAGACACCAAAAGGCCATGATTATAGATGGGTAATTATAAATTGTTTTACAAAGAGTGCCCATTTTCTTCTAGTAAAAGCTACTCATTTAGTTTCCCAGTATGCTCAATTGTACTTAGATTGGATCGCATCTCTTCATGGTGTTCCTTTATCTATCATATCCGATCGAGCTACTTAGCTCACGACTCAATTTTTGGACATCTTTTTAGAAGGCCTTGGGTTCACAACTTCACTTTAGTACAACTTTTCACCCATAAATAAATGGACAATCTGAGAGAATAATTCAAGTTTTAGAAGACATGATTTGAGCTTGTTGTTTGGAATTTGAGGGTAGTTAGGAGTGATATCTACCTTTGATTGAATTTACTTACAACAATAATTATCATTATTATCATTCTTCAATTCAAATGGCTCCTTTTGAAGCATTGTATGGGAGGAAATGTAGATTTCCTATTAGTTGGTTTGAAGTAGGCAAGACAAAGTTGTTGGGCCCATACTTGGTTCAAAATGCTAATGAGAAGGTTAAAATTATTAGAGAAAAAATGGCAACTGCTCAAAGCCAGCAAAAGTCATATACAGACAAGAGAAGAAGAAATTTGGAGTTTCAAGTAGGTGATAAGGTATTCTTGAGAATATCGCTCATGAAAGGAGTGATGAGATTCGATAAAAAAGGAAAACTAAGTCCCTGATACATTGGCTTATTTCCCATAGTGAAAAAAGAAGACGCCGTGGCTTATAAGTTAAATTTACCCTCAGAGTTAGAGAGCATTCATCATGTTTTTCATGTGTCCATGATGAAAAGGTATATCCCAAATCCATCTAACATCTTTCTGCGAATCCCTGTTGAACTAGATACTCACTTGAGTTATAAGGAACATCCGGTAACAATTATGGACCAACAAATCAGAAAACTTTGTTCCAAGGAATATCCTTCAATGAAAGTCCTATGGGAAAATCATGGAAAGGAAGAGATGACTTGAGAATCCAAATTGGTCACGAAGGACAAATATTCTTACCTTTTTGAATAGTTTATCAGTATAAATCTTCCTGTTCTAACATTGTTAAAACTATACTTTTAATATATAGTAAAAGTATTTTGTACTATCTCACTTGCAATCCTACTTATAGAATTTGAGAGTGAATTCTTTTAAGAGGGGAGAATCTGTGACACCTAATATAACATGTTTGTTATATAGTGTGTGATGTGTGATAGGGATTAAATTAACATGAAGTATAATCTAGTTTTACTATTAACTTATGCATAATATTGTAAATAAAGTGTTTAAAATTAAGGTTTTGTGAATTAAAATGTAAAAGAATAAATAAAATAAATATAATAATATATTTTATTCTTTTCCCTTTTCTTTCTTTATCAGAACCAAACCCCTCCTTTTTATTTCTTCTTTTTGCACTACTTCTACCCTATTTTCACTTTGCCTCTGCTCCGTTTCTCCCTCTTTAATTTCAGCTTCTGCTTTACTTCCTCCTTTTGTTGTGTTCTACTCACTACAAGAAAAATGCATTTTAGCGATCGAAATTTTCAATCGCTAAAAATTGAATTTCGATCGCAGATGTATTTAGTGATCAAACAATGACCGAAAAAAAGGAGTGGCTAAAACCTCAGTCGCAGAATAATCAATGATCAAAATTGTTTAGTGGCTGAAATTAATGATCAAAAATTTCAATTGTTGATCTCCTGCAAATTTGGTCACCATTTAGATTATTTGTGACCGAAATTTTCAGTCACTATTTCAATCGCTAATCTCTTGCAAATTTGGTCGCCATTTAGATTGTTAATCATAGGCATTTATTTAATTTGTATTTGTCACGTATTTTTTTAAATCTAATTTGAAGCATGTATAAAAAAGAAAAAT
>JANHAO010020267.1:0-12943 GCA_026873985.1 Saraca asoca | reverse complement strand
TCAAAGGATCAGTCATGCGACCATCACTGGAGATTAACTGATGACGTAGCTCCATACAGTATCTCCATTTGGGTCAGACAGGATCGTAATTATCAGTTACGTTTCTCCAAACCAACTGAGTCGCGTCCACGTGTGTATTCAGATGTAACTCACTTACATCTCAGCCTGTGGGGTCGACTGCTCATAAAATGAAAAATACCACATCATCTAGTCTCAACAGATCATGATATTATCCAGGTGTCAGATCTCGACTAGTGTCATTTTGGTGCAGAAGTTATCCATTTAAAATCACCCTTACAATCCCATAACCCTTTACAGGATTGATTAAATGGACTTCTCACCATGGACATCATCTTAATTGTGCAACAATCATAAATATGATATGCAAAATAAGATGAATATCTACAACCTTTTATTTATATCCAAATCAATACAGAATGTACAGTCATAGATACAAGAGAGTCCAATCAAATTGACTCTAAGGCACCTATATGTGACTAACACAAAGATGGTGAGGCCCCTCTATGCAATTTTAGTCTATCTTTCAAGGATGGAAATAGATCTATCGTAAGAGTAGTTCACTTCTTTGACTACATTGACTAGATCCTTGATTCCCATTGACATATTCTCCATATGAGTTTCCAGGATGTCAGTCATAGGCACTTTATGCTTAAAACCTTTGGACGAAGAAGTTCCATGACTATGGCTAGTGTTAGCACTAGATGATCTGAAAGCAGAAATAGAGTACCACGTAATACATGAAGTTAGGCATACATTGACACTTGTATTAATTAACCAATAAATCTCATAACTTGCAATTAAACTCATGACAGCTAATGCAGGTACTCATATAGGTAGAAGTGCACATCAATACCATATACCCAATGAATGAAGCTATTTTCTTCTCTTCACAAGATGTAATGTAGTTTTCCTATCTTCTGGAGCTTCCTCGCAATTAGGCTACATATGAGAGTAAACTTTATTAATGGTCAAACTAAACATAGAAGGAAGGATGCATTAGTGATTAACTAACTAAAGCATTGGAATGATTGAATGAATTCTACGAAATGATATGAAATTTTGAACATTCCACCAACCCCCCAAAAGAAAAAAAAAACCAAAATAGATTGAAATATAAACTGCTGATCTGGTAGAGTAAATAGATTTCTCAAATATGAGAATAAGTGAAATAATTGTTTGTTTAGCAAAACTAACAGACTATTTGTCTAAATTATAAGAGTCAATAATAGCTGATAGTTAAATTCTATTTTCTATATCCAAAAGGGTTAATGCTCTTGAAGACTAACCTTGATAGCCAAGGCTCTGTCAAAGCTTTCAATAGCACTATCAGACTCACCAGAGTTCAGCTGTGCCCTGCCAAGTGTTATCCATCTATGGAAAGATGAAGTTTGAAATAAACAAGTCAATCAGGAGAGTACAAAATGAACTAACATATGTTCTATAAATGAGTGCTGAGATTATAGTTTCCAAGCATATGTTACAAGCATAACTTTTGCATTACAAAGGTTAGCAAAATGGACTACTTGTATAGGAAGATAGTACATTAAGGTGGAATGAAATTATAATGCTGACTTAATCTTAACAGATGTAAATTCACCTCTAGGCATAGTGGTTGCTTATAGCAAGTATGAAACAATCAGTGTCTTATACTATTTTAAACCTTCTATAAATATGGAAGATATAAAATTTTGAAATGATAATATAGAACATTATAAAAGCAAATATCCAAAACAACATTCTCAATCAAGGAGAAAATAAACAAGATTGCAAAACTCTTGCAAGTTGCAACCAAGTTTCTTTGATGTTTTTTTCCCTTTATTTCCCTTTTCCTTCCTCTTCTTTCTTTCTCATATACAAGTAATACACATAGTTCAACTAAAGAGTAGAAACACCATTAAAAAAAAAAAAAATAAATAGAGGAAACCAAGCAAAGCTAATATTTACTAAGATATTTCATATCACAAGAAAGATTAAAATCCACAGTAACAGTTGTGGCTATGCTAGAAACTGAAATATTCAGATAAGCTGATTCAAATTTATCAATTGCTCTGAGCTTTAGACTTCATACTACATTAACAGTAATCTAAGATTCCTAGTAGCTTACTGATAGGGACTAGTCTACATGAATCAATACTGCAATCTAGTGTACATATACTTTTTGCATGATTTATGTTAAAGCCATGGTTAGGTTGATTTGTGTATACAAATATACAAGAACAAATCTATAGACACAAACATTTAGTGACTTATAGACAGACTCTATGTTAGAGTGGTAAACTGTTATGGGTGGTTTCCAGCATAAACTAAATAGGCTGTTAAAGGATCAATAAGATGAATTCTGCCATGAAAGGCCTAGTCCACTCAAAAGTGTTGAGGTTGCATAGATGGGGCACTGGCTCGTTGGTCGCGGGCTTAGGACGTGAAGTTAGCTCAGAGGCAAAA
This sequence comes from Saraca asoca, assembly GCA_026873985.1. Taxonomy (NCBI): domain Eukaryota; kingdom Viridiplantae; phylum Streptophyta; class Magnoliopsida; order Fabales; family Fabaceae; genus Saraca; species Saraca asoca. The sequence goes on along the minus strand of JANHAO010020267.1, from coordinate 10,480 downwards.
GTCCATTCTTGCCAGGCAGAATCAACCTCGGGTCGCTAGAAGAAGTGAACTGCATTCGGGATACTCACCTTGCGAGCTTAAGCTCAGAAGCAGTCCGCGATGCCATAAGTCGCATAGCTCATGCCTTAATCACCAAGTGAGAGACTTCTGGCCCAAAGAACGACCAAGTCTAATGAATAGTCAAGAGCACGTCTTCCTTGCCGGCAAACCAGCCTCCAAAGGGAGACACCAACCTTAGACCTTATAAAGTAGAATCTAAGTTGTCTGTACGGAATGGCTACACGATGTAACTATTATACAAATCAGGAAATTACCATTGTAACCTTCCCTACTTCTATAAATAGGGGGTCAGTCCATTGTAAAAGAGGACTTTCGAGAAAAAATGCGGAAGCGCTACCTGAATAGAGAGGGAAAAGTTCTGTGTATTGAAATTCAGCCAACTTGAACAGTGAAACCACCATCTAAAAAGGCAAATACAATTAGTGTGGATGTAGGGGCTAAACTGATTTTAGCCAAACCACGAGAAAAAATGCTTCCGGTGTCTGTTCTTTTCTCCCTTCCCTCTCTTCATCCTCCTATTTGCACGTTCACAGCTCATAATCTGGGTGTTAACTAAGATTTGGGTCTACAAAACTAGATTTTATCATTAATATTTTGGCACTAGAAGGAGGGCCTCGAACCTCTAGTTTGCTTTTTGTCTGATTCTGTGATTTGTTAAGTAGCCATAATGGCAGGAGAAAGGACAACTAGGAGCGTTAACACTGTCACTGGCCAACCCAAGAATCAAGTGGAGCAATGAGAGCTACCACTGGGGGGCTTGGTCCTCCCAGTTACAGGTGTAGCTACCACCCTTACAGCAGGTGCAGTTCTTGATGTGGCGCCTTTAGCCTCCCATCAGCCTATTGCCCTTGAGTATGATAGAGTTCAAGTATGGAATCAGCATCAAGAAGCGCTCAAAAACACAGTAAAAGAACTGGCTGGAACGATCAAAGCGTTAATTTAGGCACAAGCCCAAGGAGCATAAAAATAGGCTCAAGTCGTAGTGCTTGGAGGGAGCCAATGCATCAATATAGCTAATCCTTCTCATTCGCGGGGAAGGATAGAAATTCAATGAGTTTGTAAGAGCCAAGGCAGCCAACAGCCCGAGAGCTTGCATTGTTCGAAAGGCTTAGACAAGTCCAACTAGGGATATATCCCAAATTGCTATTCTTGAGATAAGGGGAGAAATAAGAATGAGCGGTCTTCTAGCTAACAGCCAGAAACACATGACCCGATGGTCGAAGAACTCCTTTAGAGGGTGAAACAACTGGAAGAACACCCCTGAGTTTAGGACGATCGAGATCGTTATGAAGAAGGGACACTGTTCACCAGTGAGGTAGATAAGCAGCCTCTCCCTCGTAAACTCAAGATCCCCATAATCCCACAATACAATGGGGACAGTGACCTCTATGACCATATGGATGTATTCAATATGCAGATGGATCTCTAAACGACTAACCTGCTGGTCAAATATTGAGTCTTCCTAGCTACGCTCGAGGATACACATTCAAAAATCTCCTGGCCCATAGCATTGGTAGTTAGGAATAATTCCAAGAAAGATTTATCAATCAGTACAAAGCATTGAAAAAACAGCTCGCATTGACTTGTCATCTTGCAACAATCTTTTGGTAAAGAAGTGAGTCACTAAAAGACTATATAGCTTGGTTTAGGCATGAGGTCAACAATGTGAAGAAACCATCTGATGAGAGAATCTTGATAGCGATCTCTATGGGACTCCATAAGGATGGAAAGCTATATGAAAGCATTTACAAATCCCTAGTCAAAAACCTAGGCGAGTTTTATAAGCTAGCTGTGAAGGAAATCAAATGGGAAGAGCCTTTAGCCTAAAGGAGATTGATCGGGGAGATGCGAGCAATGTATCCAGTGACGATGAGCAAAGAAATCAGCTTAGCAATCTTGGCCTCCAAACCACAAAAAAAGGCTAGGGCCTAATGACCTCAATATTAGGGTTGCTTCAAAACTTATAGTGTCCTCTCAGACACTCAGGATAAGATTTTCGCAGCTGAAAAAGATAAAGATGACTTCGGGAAGCCTCCACCCCTTATAACTCCCAACAGGTTTCGAGGTAGCAAAAGTAAATTCTACGCCTATCACAACTGCATCAGGTATCATACCTTAGAGTGTTGGGCACTCAAGGATGCCATAGAAGACCTCATCTAGAGGGGTCGCCTACGAGAGTATGTGGTGGAACCTTCGGGACAGTAACCCCGGTGCCCCAACAAGATCTTAACAAAGCATAGGTGTCCATAATCAAAACTATTTTTCAACTATGTAAAATAATTTGGAAATTAATAATCATATTTTGAATCTCTATACTAATCTTTTCATGAAGTTTTCAGTGAATTACCATGCAGGAAAGCAAGCTACTCCTGGAACTGATCAAGTCTAGTCACACGCAACCTGATGCAACTACAAGATAGCCATCTGGCTATAAGATAGCCACTCGGTAACAAGTTTACCACTTGGCAACAAGATTACCACCCAACTATAAGATAGCCACCCAGCTACAAGATAGCCACCCAGTTACAAGATAACCATTCGACTACAAGATAGCCACCCGGTAACAAGATTACCACCCAGTTACAAGATAACCACCCGGTTACAAGATAGACACTCATTGACAAGATTACCACCCGATTACAAGATAACCACCCGGCTATAAGATAGCCACTCAGTAACAAGAGCATTGTTTCAAGTCTAGCACAGGATTGCTAGCATCATTCAAAGTTTGGCACGGGATTGCCTGTGTCGTTCCTATAGTTGCAGCTAGTATGTGACCTTTTGTTCTAAGAGTTTGGTGCTTGAGGCACTTCTTGGATGTGGGATCTTAGAGTGGGGGGTCGTGATCCACTATTTAAGACCTGTAGCTCTATAAACCATTAGGCGCATTTCCACTCACTCTTAAGTGGCTTTTTGACTTCTAGTGATTAGGCTGTAATGATTACTCTTTCCTTAGGTGCGTGTGTATGCCATTGTTATTAGTCATTTGCTGGCATTTACTGAACCATCAGATCGCGGCTAGGTGGGGGGTTCCTAGATCTGATGGTGATGCCGTAGGCTTTATAAGTAGAAGGGGTCTCCCTTTCCCCCTTGTTCCCCATTTGAAACTTAAAGCTCCAGGGTCCTCTCTACACATTCCTTTTGTCATCTGTTGCGATCGTGCTCCATTTTCCACCACTCCCGGTGTCGTTTCAGTTCCCTGGTTGCAATCCAGGTCCTATTTACTGGAAAAACACCCTTGTGCATGGTTTCAGATCTCCCATTTTAGTTATCCGTGGTAAGTCTTCCTTTGTGTTACCCTTTTTGAGTTTCTTCATTTTGCAATTTATGGAGCCTACCTGTCATTGCCTGAGGAATGGAAATGCTAGTTGAGATTAATTGCTTGTATGTCTTTTTTTCAATCTAGTTTAGTCTAATCCTATTAGCAGACTTTAGGTTTTCTATTCATCATTTTAAGTCTAGCGTTCACCATATGGGTTCCATGATTCGATTGTTAAGTGCCACTTGTTTGTGGAAATCTGGACTGTAAATGAGTGGTTTGGGGTGTTCATGACCTGCCGTGTAAGGTTCTTTTTGTCTTAGTTTTTGGTGGGATCTGGCTGTAGAGACCTGACCAGTCATTTCCCATTTTGTGTAGATAGGTGTAGGTCATGGACGTCGCCGTCCCCAAAGTAGGAGCGAAGGTGATAAACCCAGTTCCTCAGCCTAGAATGTGAGGTTGGTGCAACATTCTGGTGAAGAGACCTCAAGGAGTAAAGAGGTCACTTTGAGTTTTTCTACTCGTTTCGATCCTGTCGAGGTTGCCATAGGTCCGCGGCCTTCAAGTCATCACGTATTTAGTGCACATGCTTCATCCATTCATTTTCGTGAACTTTAGAATGCAGTCCGGACATATCGAATCCCCAAGGGGTGCCACCTTATGATGCCATCTCTGGACGATAACGCGGCCTATACCCCTACGGGGTTCATTGCCATTAGTTTCCTGCACTTTGTTGCGGGTCTTAGGTTTCTAATACACCCCTTCATTATTGACTTTCTGAATAGAGTGAGGCTCAGTCTGGCCTAGCTTACTCTGAACTCCTTTACCCACCTTATTTCACTGGCTTTAATTTACTTGGGTAATGGTCTTCAGCCACCGTCAGTCGAGGTTTTGTGCTACTTGTTTAGTCTTAGGTGTGCGAGCATGTCGAATGGGCTCTATTACCTCACTGCTCAACCGATGGTGCACAAAAAGATTCTGCCATAGGGTGACACCAAAAGAAGGTCTAACATAGGACATTATAAAACCCGCTGGTTTTACATTTCATGTCCCTCCTTGTGCAATCTTAAAAATTTTATATTTGTCGATACTCCCGGTAAGCGAGCTTAAAATCACAAGTTTATTGATATTCAAATCCATTTCTGCCTCTTGTCTTATTTTGCAGAAAGGACTGACTAGAAGCTGACTTTGCAAGCTAGGTAGCTAGGAGTTGTGGATTAGTTCACTGCTTTCTAGGATCTCGAGAATGGTTTCTATTTCGACGATGACTTCCTTAGGTTCCATAGGCTTGCTCCACCCAAAGATACTGAGGTTACAAGGGAGATAGGCATTCATCCTGTCGTACCAGTCTGCCCAGCCAACTTTGAAAATTACAATAGGATGTTGGAACTCATTCTAAGGTCGTCCCCATATGATGAAGAAGAGATCTCTCCAAGCACTAACGTGGTGGTAGCCCCCACTGCTAAAGGCCAAACTTTGACTCCGAGGACTGGAACTTTGCAAGAGCCAAGTCTTGCTTCTTAGCCCGAGGTGGCGGTAAAGATCGAGGGTGCTACTCTTTTCGAGCCTTCTGCCAAAAGACGAAGGGTAGAGAAGGCGAAGAAGAAAGCCGCTCCTAAAAAGCAAGCTGTGCCAAAACCCTTGGTCATAGAGCCACCAATTGATCTGGATTACAGGACGAGGGAATATATTGAGGTTTTCGTCGATAATATCCACACAATTCTAGGATCCCGCAATAGGATCGAGGTGTTGAAGGTCGAGGAATACATCCTCGAGAGGCTATTGGGCTACTCAACTCACCACCACTTAGTGGTAAGTGAAGTATTCACTTTAGTTTTTTTTTTGCTTATTCCACAATCTGACTTGGCTTCGACTTTTAGGGTTTGCTCACGATGATGAAAATAGATGAGGGACTCCATGCTGAAAAGAAGGAGAAGGAAGACCTAAAGAGCAAATTGGCGGCCACTTCTGCCAAGGTGTTAAATCTAAAGGAAAAGGTCAAGAACATTGAGGCTACCTTATCTCGTGCATAGGTAGATCGTGAGGCTGTCACAGTGAATTTCGGCCTCACTACCAACGACCTAGCTATAGCAAAGATCGATTTAGAGCTATCGATTCATCGAGCAGAGGAAGTAGTGAGATTGGCTGAAGTTATAGTACAACGGGCCAAGTCTTTGGAGTAGTGAGCCAGGGTAGTGGAGCAGTGAGCCAAGGCCGCTGAAAAGGAGCTGGAGGCAACCAAGCGGGAGGTCAATCTAGTGAAGGAGGAGGCCACTAGGATGAAGGCAGAGACTGCTTTGCTGATAAAGAAAGTAGAAATGAAGACTAGTTCAGCCTTCTTCTATACTTTGTGGGAGTAGCACCCAGAGTTAGATTTCTCCTTCTTGGGTCCGTGAGCCGTTGAGGCCGTTGAGCATTACAAGAGAAGAGTAACTCGAGTTGATCCTTTCAGGAAAGAAGGAGACTTTGGCATTAAGGCTTTCGCTGGAGGCATCGCCCGAGAATAAGGTGGTTCCTAGGTTGCTGAGTTGTTGGCGACCCGCCGAAGGATGCTTTGGACACTCATTCTTCTGGTCCCATCCCCGAAGAAGGACCTGCTCCTGATGCTCTGGCCCTTTAAGCTACGGGTCTTGTACTTTTGTTTTCATTTAGCTTTTGTGGTGTAAGCCTTTTAAACTTTGTAAGCACTTGTCTTATCAAGTATCAAATGAACTTTGCTTGCTTTTCTTCCAATTTTTGTTCTCAAATATGCGAAATGATAAGCATAAGCCACATAGAACTTAATCAAAACTTTTATTCTATACAAGGATATAAAGAATTACATGTATGCTTACACTTATTGACCTTTACAAATAATGGGGAGGCTCTATTGATAATATCGACGGAGATGTTGAGCGTTCCAGGCTCAAGGGTATTTTGTGCCTTCCATATCTGCCAAATGATAAGCTCCACCATTGATAATCCTTTTAATAATGTATAGGCCTTCCTAATTTGGTCCCAGGGACCCCTCGCTAGCTTTTCAAGCTCCCGGAAGGATAAGACGTAGAACGAGATCGCCTGGCATAAAGATTTGAGTTCGTACCTTCCGGTTGTAATACCTCACAATGCATTGTTGGTAGGTCATGATTCTGAGGCAGGCTTTTTCCCTCATTTCTTCTGCAAGGTCCAGACTCGCAGTGAGCCATTGATCATTGTCTTCAATGTTAAAGGTGGCTTTTCGCTAAAAAGCTATTTTGAGTTCCACGAGAATCATTACTTCACATCTGTATACCATTGAGAAGGGGGTTTCTCCTGTGGCATTGCAAACCGTGATTCTATAAGCCCATAGCACCTTTGGCAATTCATCCACCCATGCCCCTTTCTTGGCCTCTAATTTTGTCTTCAAGATTCATTTTATTATCTTGTTGACAGTTTTAACTTGTCCATTATCTTGGGGATGATCTACGGCTGAGAAACTTTTCGTTATTCTTAAGTCATTGTAGAACTGAATAAATTGCTCACTGTTAAATTGGGTCTTGTTATCAGTCATGATCTGTTGAGGGACTCCAAATCTACAAATAATATTAGTCCACACAAATCTTTCAATCTTCGCAGATGAAATCTCGGTGAGCTCTTTTGCCTTTGCCCATTTGGTAAAGTAATCTACGACTATTACTGTATATTTGCAATTTCCACGGGCCTTTAGGAGTGACCCAATTAGATCTATACCCCAGATCATGAAGGGCCACAAACTGACCATCTGTCTCAAATAGGCTGGTGGAGCTCGTGGGATCTTTGCAAACCTTTGGCATTTATCACACCTTTTAACGAGGTCAATAATGTTCTGCTTCATTGTGGGCCAGAAAAATTTTTGTCGAAGAGCTTTTTGGGCTAAAGATAGCCCTCGATATAGTTTCCACAATAGCCCATGTGGATTTCCTCCAGAATGGTATCGCAGTCAAGAGTGGGGTTGTGAACCCTCTTTTATATAACATATTATCACAGATGCAGTATCTGGCTGCTCGAGCTTGCAGTCACCATGCTTCAAGTTTGTCTTTCAATAATTTACCTTCTTGCAAAAAGTCCAGGATTGGGTTTATCCAAGATCCTAGTGATCTGGCAATTTATCATGACATCATTTTGCTCAATGCTCAAGGATAAAAGAGTCTTAACCGGGAGTGCCCCTAAGAATTCAGCATCCTCCATCATTACCAGGTGAGCTAAGGCGTCTGCATACATATTTTGAGCTCATGGAACTTGGTTGACTTCAAATTATTGAAAGGAATTTAATATTTCCTGGACTTTCTGGAGATACTTGGTCATCTTTGACCCTTAGGTTTGGTATTCACCTTTCACATGGTAACAATGAGCTATGAATCACTGAAGATCATCAACCTCTCAGTCCACACTTCCTTAGCTAGTCGTAGCCCTACTAGTAGTGTGTCGTACTCAGCTTCATTATTGGTAGCTTAAAAATCAAACCTCAAAGCATAGAGGATCTTATATCCTTTTGGGCTAATGAATAGCACTCTTGCTCTGGCCTTTTGATTGTTTGATGACCCATCTACATACAGCTCCCACCACAGGGTCTCTGAAGTTCCTACTTCTTCTTGTGTTAGCCCTGTGAACTCCACGATGAAGTCAACTAGAGCTTGTCCCTTAATTACTGGCCTGAGCTTGTATTCAATGTCGAATTGGACAAGCTCGATTGTCCATTTGAGCAACTGACTTGAAGCATCTATCTTTTGCAAGACTTGTCTGAGTAAAAACTGCATGAGAACCTTTATACTATAGGCTTGGAAGTAGGGTCACAACTTTCTCGATGCAATGACCAGGCAGTAGGCGAGCTTTTCCATTAGCGTATACCTTGTCTTAGTATCCAGCAATCACTTGCTCACATAATAAATGGGGAGTTGAGCTCCTCCCTCTTCCCATATTAAGGCTGCGTTGAAGGCATATTGGGATACTCCTAAGTACACGATCAGCTTCTCGCCTTCTTTCGATTTGGATAAGAGTGGAGCTCGTTTGAGGTATTGCTTAAGCTCTTAAAAAGTGACCTCGCATTCAGGCATCCATTTGAACTTTTTTGCCTCTTTCAGGATATCGAAGAAGGGGACACATTTGTTTGTCACCTTTGAAATGAATCTGTTGAATGTCGTGACTTGGCTATTCAAGCTTTGTATATCTTTGGCTCCAGTGGGTGATCGTATGTCAAAGAGAGCCTTAATCTTTTTCAGATTAGCTTCGATCCTCCTGCTGTTGACTATGAAGCCGAGGAACTTTCCCGAGGTAGCCCCAAATGTACACTTAAGTGGGTTCAATTTCATCTAATATCTCCTTAGGATCTAGAACATTTCATCTAGATGATGGACATGGTTGGCTAGCCACATTGACTTCACTAACATGTCATCCACATATACCTCCATTGTTTTGCTTATTTGGTCGTAAAACATCATATTCATCGATCGCTGGTAAGTCGCTCCCACGTTTTTAAGCCTGAAAGGCATTACTTTGTAGCAATACAACCCGCGATCGGTGATGAATGAAGTGTGTTCTTCATCTTTTGTGGCCATTGGGATCTGATTATACCACAAATAGGCATCTATGAAACTAAGGAGTTCATGACCCATTGTTACGTCCATAAGTTGGTTGATCCTTGGTAAAGGAAAGCTATCTTTCAGGCAGGCCTTATTCAGGTCAGTAAAGTCTATACATGTCCTCCATTTCCTATTCTTCTTTTTTACAAAGACGGGATTAGCAACCCAAGTGGGGTAGTGGGCTTCACAAATAAATTTGTTCGCCAGTAGCTTATCCACCTCTTCTTTCAATGCAGCATAGCGCTTGGCTGTCATTGGTCTCCTCTTCTAGCATACCGGTTTATACCGAGGTCGATGTTGTGCCTATACAACATAACCCCAGGCTTAATGCCTACCATTTCTTTATGGTTCTAGGCGAAGATATCCAGGTTAGCCTTGAGAAATCTAACTAGCTGCACTTTTGTGTTAGGTGGCAAGCACTTTCCCACCTTAAGGCATCTTTCCGCATCATCTTCACTGACCTTCATTTCCTTAAGCTCCTCAACCGAGCCAATGGCTTGTTTGGTGTCCACCTCTTGAGGGTTAAGGTTGTGGCTGACCCCTTTAGCACTCATTGCTCGGGGTTTTCCTTCAGATACTACGTGTACTTTCTTAGCTTGTATCCCAAGCTTGGTCGCGTCCTTATAGTAGTGCCAAGTGATTTGTTGCTCTCCTTGCACACATCCAACCCCATTTGGAGTTGGGAATTTAATAGTAAGCGTCTTGGTGGACGCAACTACATCCAGATCGTTCATGGCAGGTTAACCTAGTACTACATTATAGGCTGAGAGGCAGTCTATGATTAGGAAATCTACCATAACCATTGCTTGGTGGTCCAGATCTCCCAAGGTGAGTGGCAACCTAATCTGACCCACCGGTACTATTCCATCCCCTGTGAAACCATAAAGGGGTTCGGGGAAGGATTCAACTGGCTTGAGCTCATGCACAACTGGTTGAAGCATCCCTTATACATCACATTGATGAAGTTGCCAGTATTAATCATTATTCTTCTCACATCAACATTGCCAATCTTGGCACGGATGACTAGTGCATCATTATGAGGTGTATGGATTCCTCGCGTATCTTCTTTAGTGAACGTGATGCTTTCCAAGGTTTGTCTAACTTTTTTGGTGGGCCTCTCACTTTCCACATGACTAGTGAGCAGTATATGTCCCATTGCTTGCACATAACAATCACGTGACCTATTTGATATGCCAACAATGTGAGGTCTACCGTGAATGGTGAAAATGGTCTTCACGGAATGTGTTTCTTCATGTTCTAAAGCCTGCTGTTACAGATGTTGCCTCGGTTGTTAAGGATGCGAGGGTCTAAAATGTGCTTAACATTCCAAATGCAAAAGTAATATCAGGTCTTGTGCAAACCTGAGCTTACATAAGGCTTCCAATAGCAGAAGCATATGGAATGTTACGCATCTGTTCCTTTTCAAGATCATTGTTCGGGCATTGGTTCAAATTGAATCTATCACCCTTCATAATAGGTGCTACACTTGGTGAACATTTTTTCATCTGAAATCTTTCTAAGACTTTATTGATGTAGGTCTCTTGTGATAAACCCAAAACATATTGAGTTCTGTCCCTATGGATCT
>JANHAO010020266.1:0-12909 GCA_026873985.1 Saraca asoca | reverse complement strand
TATTATAAATTATTTTTCTTATAATTAATTTTTTAATTTTATGATATTTATATTTAATATTTAATATTTATATTTTAAATAATTTGAGAAATATACTTAATTTGATATAAATTTTAGAAAAAAAATTGAAAATAATTGTTAATGAGGAATTAATTTTTTTCAAATATAAACACTAATATATTTTTTAATAATAACATGTGCATATAACAATAAATTAAGTATAATATTTATATATTTTAATCATATATTATGTAATCTTATGATTTTATATTATTATTCTTATTTTTAATAGATTTTTTATTACATTTCCTTTCTACTCCATTTCCATCCAACCAATCAATGGAAAATTATCTTCCTTTCCTTTCCTTTCCTTTCCTCTCCCTTATCCATGCAAAGTGTAAATGTACAAGACAATATAAACTCCTACAAATTAACTTTTGCAGGTTACTTTTTGCAGGTGGGTCCCTTGTTTGTGAGTTGAACTAAGCTTGTCTGGTGCTCCATCTCATTAAGCCCTTGGCTGGGCAATGTGTTGCATTTCACGAGCTATTTCTGCCTTGGGGTCACTGCTAGCCTTTGGCCAATGAAGTCAAACTCGTACTTGGCAAGGTGAGCTTGAGCAAGATAGTTTGCTTCTTGATGAGCTAGATCTTTAGCCTTTGGTTTCATCGTATCCTGAGCTCGTGATTAGTGAGGTGGTGCCTACCGGGCAACCTTAATGAACTAGACTTCTTTTGCTTGGACTTAGCTTCAATTGGGCTTCTACCTACCTGCTTTACGAGATCGAATTTTACTTATAACACTTAGTAAGTAAACTCTATACAAACATACTCTAGTAATCCTAGTCATCTTAAGTATTTTATTTCCTAACCTCTTTTAGGTTTACATACAACACTCACATTCATATATACATTTCTCTTTTTAGAAATATCATCTAATTTATTATTTCACACTTCTTGTTTACATATCTAGATTGCATTTCATAAATGTAGATAAATTTTCATGCACAAGGGAATTACTACTTAACTTGTACTTTAAACTCATCACATAAATATGGAGGCATATTCATAAGCATATATATATATATATATGTTCACATTGTAAGCATATTCATTCACACCCATACATAAGCAAATATATTTTATGCATAAGCATTAGCATATAGATATTCACAATTTAGACATAAACATATCCATTCTCATAAGCATAATTAAATCTATTCTTATAATACATAATTATATTCATGCACAAGCATGATAACATTCTTCCACCATATTTCTTTTGATCCCACCTCATCCTTATTCCTTTCTTAACCAATCTTATCTGTCCCCCATTTTATTATTTGTATAGCATACTTTTGAGTAATTTTCTCCATCATCCTTGCCATGTACATGATCTCTTCAAATAAACTATGTGATCATACATTATAGAAATGTGATCAAATAAAACAACCACTCTCACATGAAACATCTTATTCGTTAAAGCCATTCTTTCTTTTCAAAAAAATATTTTATTCCTAATAAAGCAATCTAGGGTAGTCTTATTTTTACTATTATTTTATTTATTTTTCTCAATTTATTTAATCCTTTTCCATGTGGAATTTCTAAATTTATTCACTATCTCCAACTTATTCCACTTCTTGGTCTTAATTCTATTTTTTGACTCCTAGGCCCAATGTTGTGGGCTGACTACTAACATGTACTAATTTCATTAACTAGTCCTCACACAAGTCCATACATAAATGTCTAGTACAATACAAAAATTACAAAAATAAAATTAGAGCCTAGTTTGCCCATTATACATTACTTTACTGACCAAATAAATTTGGCCCAAACAATACCAAGCCACATAATCTTACCAAGAGAACATGACAATTCTTAGCCCTTTTGGGTTCCCTTAAGTTCAGCCATAAGGCCCATTTATAAGGGTCAAGCTACAATTTCACAAACATTTAGAGAAGTTGATAGTTTAATAGTAAAATAAACACATGCAACATTAAAAATCATAAATTTGGGCTTTTAAAACACAAACCTAAACATAACACATCCATCATACTTACTAAGTTTTCATCTGCCTTCTTTTATTTTCTTCTATCATGTTTGAATACATAACCATTTTTCTCTAAATTTTTAACACAACATTCAAGATTTTTTACATGCAACATTCATATAAAATTCCTTGCTACTAAAATTAAACATGCAAGTAATATCCTTCACTTATAGTTATGGTACTTAGCAAGAAAATAGTACAAAAAAAAATCATATTTCTCACTAGTTTTTATTTCAAGTAAATTTTCAAGCTCTAAGCCTCTAATTTTGCATTAATGGTCAAAACCCCTAGGATATTACTAGCAAAATAATTTTTCTCATATTATTTTTCCCCCAAACCTATCCAAGATATATCAGGTTCAAATCTTTATAATTTTGTCATACAATATCATACTTAAATTATTCATGTACTTATAACTAAGCTAATACAAAAATCAAACCATGGAACTTGTAAAACCCCTAACTGGCAGAACCTACTCATCAAGTGTGAAGGTGAGGATTCCATTTTTATTCTACAATTTAAGTACGCAAAAACTAATTATAGCTCTTCTAATCTTATAAGACAAATTAGATGATCCCAAGGGTGGACCAACCGATCACTAGTTCCTAATGGCTGGTCAATCAGTTGGTGCTAGATTAGACAAAACTTAACACATGAAATTCAAGGCAACAAAACTCTAATGCAGTCAGCTAATCATCTAAAGCTAAAACCCTGTCAAAAAGATGTTCCAATGCACACCCAATCCAAATATGTGAATCTAAGGTAATTTGATCAAATAAAAAATAAATTTGATTTCATTTTTATCTCATCTTTGCATTTTATAAATTTTTATTAGGTATATTGTGAGCTAATTACAACAATTCAAATCAAAACTAAGACCAAAGGATGAAAATTTTCCTTTAAGCAAGTGAGTGGAAATTTCTACCCTATGACTTCATTTTTGTGCAAAGAATTATTACTTTCAAATTATCTAAATGTTTTTTATGTGTTGAGAAGTGGAAAATTAGATCTAAGAAATTAATTAATAGAAATTATGAAAAGATGTTTAAATAATTTTTGACCTAAAATTGTTAAGATTATGAACTAAACAAGGATAAGATCTTGATATGTTGATATTACAAGATTCAAAGTATAAGACCAAATAGAGAATTATCAATGGGGTTTTAGATCATGCTAGAAATTAAGAATGTGAATGATGCTTGATGTACGTGCTATAATTGATTTGATAGTTGAATGTATGGGTCAATTTAGTTCAAGACATGGTAAGATTTAAGAACCACATCCTAGTTGGGAGTTCTTAGGAACTCAACTACACATGATTTCATAAGCATAAATACATTAGTGCATAATTGTAAATTTTTTCTAAAACCTTTGGGTGACATGAAATTTAAAAATTTCTATAAAATTTTATTATCTTATAATTTAAAGCTTAATCATTTGAAAATATGAATTTTTTATATTCATAGGTTTCTCTTTGAAAACATAATTTCCAAAAATATATGATTTATTTTTATTTAAATTATTATTACAAAATTTTATTCATGTTATATTATATTATACATTTTAGACATACAATATATTCTTTAGAAATTAAAAGTATTTTTGTAGAGAAAATTTTATTAAATGATTTTCATTCCATAAATTCCATGAGAAATTCCATATGCATAAAAGAAGCATTAGAAAGAATATTTTTTTAGGAACTTAGAAACAATAAAATGATTAGATTTATGTTTGGTAGGGATTGTGATTTCCATAAGGAAATATATGAAAGTAAACAAATGAATCAGAGATGCTTTGTGTATGTAAATTAGCACATTGTTAAGTGGGATTTGGAAGACCTTCATGCATTAGGAGATCAAATTTACTTTTTTAAGTCATAAGGGATAATGGCCAAGGTGCAGTATAGAAGGGCACAAATTATTAAGCATATATTCTAAAGCACATGCATCATTATAAAGTATATTGTTGGAGACATACAACCTTTAAGTCATTGTTCTTCCCATTAACCTACTATGTTAGTATAATTTGTTTGACTATATCTTTCTTGATAAGGATAGTCAATCTGATCCTAACACATACAAGCATGCCAAGTACCAAGTAGTCATTACAAAATATATCATGGTTGATTAATGAACCCCATAGCTAAGTGTGTGAAGATTCACCTTATACAGTACTGTATTGGTTGACCCAACCTACCTTATACTATCTCATAATAGCCTTTATTTAGATTGGTGATAGCCCGGTTTATAAGATAGACTTGTTGTGAATGAATGATTGAAGTAATAATTAAAGATAAGATGAGGATTACTAGTTATGCATGATCACGTAGAAGGAAATTAATTAAGACTAGAAAGATAAAGATATTTAAAGTTGCATATGAGTGCCCATACAATTATTATATATGATATATATTATGGTACTTGAATTATATACATATATATATTTGACTAAAATGTTTTCAAGTTAAAGATGGGTTGAACTTTTTTACTCATTCAGTACTTAGATTGTACTGACCCCATTCATTAACATTTTTTAGGTTAATGAATTTATGGAGGATTTCTCATTTAGAATAGATTCCTCAATGGGAGTGAGTTTGCTATTAGGTAAGTGGACCTTTTCATTTATCTTTTAGTGAACAATGTCTATCTAGTTAGACAAAGGTCTAAAAGTTTTATGATATATGTTTTATAAAAATGAATGACTAGAATTTCAAAAATTTAGAAATTGTTTATGAAAATGTTGTCACTGAAATATGGCATATCATGAATTTTAAATAAAATGACCTAATTACATTTTCTACATTATTTTCATGATTTTTAAATAAAAAGAACTTCTCAAATCTAGAATATTCATGGTTTTGTGAATCATCACTTGGTGATTTGGGCTAATCATATCCCTGAAAATTAGGATGTGACATTTAAGCATCCATTTGAATTGTTTTATCTTGTTTAGGAATTGGTGTGGATCTATGGAATAGTTTATCCCAGTATAAAAGGGAGCCTTGAGCTTCAAAAACTTAGGCATAATTCTTGTTTGACTGGCTTGGTCTTTTAGAGGTGGTGACTATTCTATATCCATCATTGGTTTTGGTTATGATTTAATGCATCCACCAAACACCCTACAACTTATTGTAGGTTTGCCACCCATGTGAGTGTCTGCATCATGCCTATGGATTCATTGTGAGCTCAAGTCTAGGATTCAAAATCTAAGGGTTCATCTTGGATTCTTGCCACTAACATTTCTACTATACATATGTAACAAATAAAATGTATAAATATTCATACAAAAATAATAGAAGTAGGATTACCATATATGGTCTTTTGCTTCAATCATTCGCCATATGTCAATCTGAATACTTTGGTAGCTATTCCACTATGCTAATTTCCCTTGATTGTAGGACCATGCTTTGATGCTATCTTTGTAAAATCCCACCTAATACCCTCTTAATTAGCCTAAGGTTTTATTTAATTAGCTTTTGTGCAAGAATGATAATTTTTTTTCAAGAAAAACTAAAAGCACATGATCATATATATAATTAAAATGAAATAAATATGTCTCATATCAGGATAGAAGTGTAAAGGCCCACATCCAAAAACACGTGAAGAGCCAAGCTCATTAGCACCCACAAGACTATTATTCAAAAAGTTATGAAAAGCCTAAGTCATCTTGTATAAGGTTAGAGCTAAGTCAAGGCTTTATACAAATAGTAACATCAAGTAAGTTACTAAAATACCCTATCAAAATATCCCTTGCCAAATAAAGCTAGAATATTTGGCCTAGCTAGATACTCACAATTGACATCACATACAACTTGTCTCTTGTTCAAATAAATGAATAGTACATAGTGCAAGTAAATGTGGTTAGTCCCTAAAAGATAGGTCATAGTAGTCACCAAAGGATCCTCATATATCAATATCTTGCAGATGTGGAATAGGAGTGGCACATAAAAAAATGATAACAACATGGATAAGTCATATGGACATAGTGAGTAAACTCCAAATAAATATACTCTAGTAATCCTAGTTGTCTTGAGTATTTTATTTCCTAACCTCTTTTAGGTTTGCATACAACACTCACATTAATACATATATTTCTCTTTTTAGAAATATCATCTAATTTATTATTTCACATTATCACATCCTAAAATCCAGGGGTATGATTAGCACAAGTCACTTTGTGGTGATCCATGAACCCATGAAAAATCCATAATTGAAAATCCTTTCATAAATTGAAAACATGAAAATAGTGCAGAAATCATAACTTCTGGGCCCTTTTATTTAAAACACATGATATGAATAGTTTTCTAAAAATTATTTTCATAAATAGTTTATGAAATTTAAATAAATCTTTTATTAAAATTCTAATTCTATAACTAAGGATCCATTGTCTGACTAGAAAAACACTAACCACTAAAGTATATCAAGGGAACCACATACTTGATTTCAATTACATGCATCTTTGAAGTATCTCCTAATTAAAATAGCTTCCATAAATTCATTAACCTAAAAAATGTTAATGAATGGGGTGAGTAACCCATCTTTAGGTTGAAAACCTTTGGTCATACATATAAAATATAACATCGAATATATACATATAGTATATTAGAAAATGTGGATATAAATATATTTTTAAAAGACTATACTTACAATCATCTCCAATACTCTTGTATTTGATCTACATATTCTTGATATCTATTCTTAGTCTTATTGATAATGTTCTCTTATCATAATCACAACCTAAACCATTAACTTATTTTATGAAGGTCCTAACATATTATTGACCTTGTAAAACCTACAAACATAATTATATTAATATTGGTGATTACTGGAAGAATGATGTGTTAGCCTAAGTTATCCTAACTATATATTTTCCTTAGTTTTAATGTTGAAAAACAATTTTATCTAACAATATATTTTAGTGTTTTTTATTTGCCTTACAGGTTCAAAGAAAAATGATTCAAGAGATCCAAGAATAATTTTAGGAATTATTTTATTCCAATAGGATCTTTTGTAAATGAGTTCAAATGATATTTGATCCAAATATTTTAACTAAACAATGAGACAAATTCAAACCACTTGAAGAAAATAATTTTTTAATAAGAACAGATTTTATAAAACTATTTTTTACTTTATGAATCAATTTCCACATCAATGTATTGAAGAACCTATAAAAATTCATATCGAAATTGAAGTTGCAATCAATTTCTAAAACAACAATTTGAAAAAATTATTTTTATTAAGGGTTAGGACAATTGCCTAAATCGATGCAGTAATCGATTATAGTTCTACTTGTAATAGACTAAACTTTGATTACCACACTGATTAGTTAGTTATGACAATCTTGAATCGATGCTATAATCGATGCAACAACTGAAAATTAGTTATTCTATTATAGACAATTACAGCAATTATAAAAATCCAACTACTTTCATTTTTCAGCAAGTTTTTCACATTTTCTTCATTCTTCAAGAGCAAAAACTTCTGAGAAAAGTGCTACACAAGATTTCTTTCTACCTCATCAAGTTTCTAAGATCTAATCAAGATTTGTTGGATGAACGGTCAATTGAATTCATCTTAGATTGTTTGAGATTTCATCTTAAACTAGTGGTATTGTATATTGCAATCCTTCTTATTTCTATTTTTCTATTTGAGATTTCTAAAGATTTAGAAATCTTGTCTACGTTAGTAAGAGCATGTCATAATTCTTGTGTTTTGTTTAGGTTTAGAAGAGCCTGTTTATAATTCTTCTAAGTTAGCAAGAAGCCTATGTAATTTCTTGTGTTTTATATGTAAACTAACATTTCAGGAGCTTGAGAAATCTTGATAGTTTTCTTTTAATCAAAAAGATCTTTCGATTGAGAAAGATCAAGTAGAGTAGACTTGAATTGCAGTTTCAATTCAAGTTAAACCACTTTAAAAATCTGTATCTTCAACTTCTTTTTCTAGATCTATATCTTTCTACTAAATTGTAATTTCTACCATCTCCACATTCATTGATTATTAATCTACTGCATACCTCAATAAAAGAAGAATTAATATTAGAAAAAGGATTATAGAAATTCTCCAATGAGAAAAGGGTAAGATTCAATTGTTTCTAATTGTTTTCCACATTTTAATCTTTTACTAGGACCATCAATTGGTATTAAAGCTTTATCCCTTGATACACCTATATCTTTCTTAAAAAATATGGATTCTAACTATTTCTTGCTGTCTGAATGTCCACCAATGCACAAACCTCTTGGTTTCAATGGGGAACACTATCCCTATTAGAAACAGAAGATGAGAGATTTTATTGAGGCTATAGATATGGATATGTGGGAATTGGTAGAAAAAGGTTGTAAACCCCCTAGGACTATAAATAATAGTGATGTAGAACTGAAACCTAAATCACTTTGGACAGAAAATGAAAGAAAGAAATACTTGCTAGCTGAAAAAGTGAAATGGAAACTTTCAAATTCCTTGTCACCAAATGAATATGAAAGAATCTCAAACTATTCTACTGCTAAGCAAATTTGGGACACACTAGAGATTGCACATGTTGGCACTTTACAGGTTAAGGCTTCAAAGGTGCATATTCTTGTGTCACAATATGAAATGTTTAAAATGGAGGAAGGTGAGTCTATTAAGGATTTAATTCATAGATTCACTGCTATTACTAACCATTTAACTTTACTTGGTAGAAAGTTTGAAAATGTAGATCTTGTTCATAAAATTTTGAGATCCTTGACTAAAGAGTAGCAACCCAAGGTCACTACAATCAAAGAATCATTAAAGATGGATATCCTTATAGTTCAAGAGTTGTTTGGCAATCTTGAAGAGCATGAGTCTGAATTGAAAAGATACAAAGAGAATAAGGATGACAAAAAGAAAAAGACTCTTGCACTTAAAGCCACAAAGTCAAATGAAGTAGAATTTAAAACTAATGTAAACACAATCAACAAAGAAAATGTGGCTTTATTGAGTAAGAAACTATAGAGAATCTTAAGAGACAAGAAAAATAAGGAAAAGAGAAAAACAGTAGCATAAAGAAAGAATAATGCCAAAACTGAGCAAGGAAGTTCAGTCAGCACTATCCCTACTTGCTTTGAATGTAAAAAACCTAGACATATCAACCTAGATTGCCTAGTTTATTTGAAGAAGTAATTGGAGAATGAGAGAAAGAAGAAAAGGCAATCTTATAAAAAGTCTAACTTTACTATTTGGGATGATGAAGATCCTGACACTGCTAATGAAGACGAATCAGAAGATGACGCCTTTTTATGTCTTATGGCTAGACACAATGATAATCTTGAGATACTGAGCAAAAATCCTTTCTTTGCTATTTCAGATAATGATGAATCTAGTGATAAATCTGGAAAAGATCTTAGTAAAGATAGTGATGATGAAAATTTAGATGATCTTTGTGTTAAGCTATATGACTAATTAGGAGAAACTAAAAAGCAATTAACCATTACTAAACATAAGCATAAAGTCTTAACTAAAAAAGTTAAGTTTTTAGAAAAGGAAAATGGTGAATTGATTGCTTTAGCTAAAAAAGATTGTAAACAATGCAATTTATATAAATTTGAGATTGAGATTTTAACAAAGAAACTACAAAATTTTTCTGATAGTAACAAAAAACTAGAACATATCTTAGAAAATCAGAAATTTTCTTATAATAAAGTTGGTCTAGGATTTAGATCACAAAACTATAGAAAGTTTAAGAAATGGAGCCCAATTAATATTACTTGTTTTTATTGTAATCATAAGGGACATCACATTAGAAATTGTTTTTTTAGAAATGGTACTTACCTATTAAAACCAAATGAAAGATTGGGACGGTTACTTAAATCTACAACTACTAGAAAAATTTCTATTTTGTCTACTAATACTTATGGACCCAAAAGTTAGTAGGTACCATCAATGTAAGTATAAACTTCATGTTGTAGGGATATAAGAGACAAGGCACAAATTTATGGTTTTTGGACAGTAGATGTTCAAGACATATGACTGGAAACAAGGATAAGTTCATTTGTCTCACACCTATGAATGGAGGTAAGGTAACTTTCGGAGATAACTCCAAAGGAAGAGTCAAAGGGATTGGTAAGATTGGTAAGTCTTCATATTGTTGCATAAATGATGTTCTATATGTATATGGCTTAAAACACAATTTATTAAGTATAAGTCAATTTTGTGATGGAGGGAATAAGGTTATCTTTAATTCAAATAAATGCTTAGTTGTAAATGATAGTGATAATCAACTTAAGCTTGTAGGACATAGAGTTAATAATGTCTACCTATTTGATCTTGATTCTGAATTTAAATTGGACTCAGCATGTTTAGTTAATGTTGATGATGATACTTGGATTTGGCATAGAAGATTAGGACATGCTAATATGGAATTAATTGAAAAATTGTCTAAGAAGGATCTAGTATTTGGTTTGCCTAAATTAACTACATCAAAGACAAAGTATGTGGTGCTTGTTAAAAGGATAAACAAGTGAAATCCTCATTTAAATCTAAAAATATTGTTTCAACTTCAAAACTCTTTGATTTGCTTCATATGGACTTAATTGGTCCATCCAAAATCCAAAGTCAAGGAGGCAACTCCTATATTTTCGTGATTGTGGATGATTTTTCTAGATTTACATGGACTCTCTTTTTATCTCATAAAAATGACACATTTTAAGCCTTTCAAAGACTTGCTGGTGTGATACAAAATGAAAGAGGATGTTCCATCAATTCCATAAGAAGTGATCATAGTAAAGAATTTGAAAATAAAGAATTCACTGGTTTCTGTGAAATGCATGGCATTAGTCATAATTTTTCTGCACCTATGACACCACAGTAGAATGGTGTTGTTGAAAGGAAAAACAAATGTTTAGGAGAAATGGCAAGAACCATGTTGAATGACAACACACTATCGAAGTCATTTTGGGCTGATGCAATTAACACTACATGCTATATTATGAATAGGGTATTTCTCAGGCCTATTTTAAATGAAACACCCTATGAACTATACTTTGGAAGAAAGCCTAACATTTCATACTTTCATGTCTTTGGCTGTAAGTGTTTTATACATAACAATGGCAAGGATAATCTAGACAAATTTGATCCTAAATCTAATGAAGGTATTTTTCTTAGTTATTCTTTATCTAGCAAGGCCTTTAGGGTATATAATAGAATGACCTTGAAGATAGAAGAATCAGTGCATATTGTTTTGATGAATTTGCCTTGAGTGATAACAGATTAAGTACAGAGGAAGATTAGCAAGATTGGTTAACCTCCAACTCCTCTCCAACAAATCAACAAGGAAAAACAAAGGTATATGATCATAAACAAGAGAAGAAGAGAAAAACTCCACCATACTGGACATTACACCACCCTGCTCTCCTAAATTTTTTTTGAAATTTCATGGGAAATCACCCCAGAGAACTCATAATAGGAGATGTATCCAAATGAGTAACACGGAGTAATTTGAAAATTTTTTGCAATTACTCAGCCTTTGTTTCTTTAATTGAGCCTAAGAATGTTCAAGAGGCCCTGCAAGATGATAATTGGATTTTGGCTATGCAAGAGGAATTAAACTAATTTACAAGAAATCAAGTTTGGACACTTGTGCCAAAATCTAATCATTATAATGTTATATGGACTCATTGGGTTTTTAGAAATAAACTTGATGAAAATGGAGTAATTATAAGAAACAAAACTAGGCTGGTAGCAAAAGGATATAACCAAGAAGAAGGAATAGATTTTGATGAGACCTTCGCACTAGTACCTAGACTAGAAGCCATTAGAATGTTGTTGGCATTTACTTGTACAAGAAACTTTAAGCTTTACCAAATGGATGTTAAAAGTGCTTTTCTTAATGGATACATTTTAGAAGATGTCTATGTACAATAGCCCCTAGGTTTTGAACACCCCCTAAATCCAAACCATGTTTTTAAGTTGCCAAAAGCCTTATATGGTCTAAAACAGGCACCTAGAGCTTGGTATAACAGACGTAATAAGTGTTGAATCTAGAAAGGCTTTAAAAGAGGAACTATTGTTACAACATTTTTTATACTTGAAAAAGGTAAAGACATTTTGCTTCTACAAATTTATGCGGATGACATTATTTTTAGTTCAACAAATGAGCAATTGTGCAAGGATTCTCAAAGTTAATGCAAAACGAATTTGAGATGTCTATAATGGTTGAGATGTCTATGATGGGTGAGATAACCTTTTTCCATGGCCTTCAGATCAAACAATTATCTAGAGGTATTTTCTTATATCAAACTAAATATACTATTGAATTGTTAAAGAAATTCTAGTTTGATAAATTTAAACCTAAAGGAACACCTGTGAGTCGATCATTGAAATTAGATAATGATTTGAATGGAAAGAGTGTAGATCCTGCTCTATTTCGAGGTATGATAGGTAGTTTGTTATACTTAACTACTAGTAGACCTAGTAATATGCTTAGTGTTTGTGTCTGTGCAAGATATCAAACTAATCCTAAGGAATCTCACCTATCTGCACTTAAAAGATATCTAATAGGAACTAAAAATTTAGGACTTTAGTATCCTAAGTTAGATAGTTATAGTTTAATAGGATATTCTGATGCAAATTCTACAAGAAGTAAAATAGATAAGAAGAGCACTAATGGTGCTTGTCAATTTATTGGACACTCATTAGTTCCATGGTCATGCAAAAAGCAAAACTGTATTGCTTTATCTACTACTGAAGTGAAATATATAGTTGTTGGAAGTTGTTATGCCTAAATTCTCTAGATGAAATAACAACTTTCAGATTATAGATTAAAATTTGAGAAAATTCCAATACTTTGTGACAACACAAGTGCCATAAATATAACCAAAAATCTTATAATGCATTCTAGGAC
>JANHAO010020265.1:0-12908 GCA_026873985.1 Saraca asoca | reverse complement strand
ATTCATCATAGGAGATGCCGTGAATGATGGGCACGAAGACCAGGAAGGGGTCTAGGGTTTTTGGGCAGAGCAGCAGAAGGGGTCTTGGGTTTTTGGGCAGAGCAGCGGAAGTGGTCCTGCTCTGATGCCATGTAGTTTGTGGAAAAAATTGTTATTTATTGATTGGTAGCAGTAGGGTATATATACAGGAATTAATTAACAGAAATCCCATACATTAAGGGATATAATAAGGCTGGTTAGTTGACTATTTTAAAATATAAGACCTTAATGTTTATCTCTATAATTTCTCCTATAATATCTCCTTCTAAGTAGGGAAAAGGACAGCTTGTTTTCCCACAAATTTATCTTAAATTACTAATCTGCAGTAGGTTATTTTTTGTTGTCTTCCTTGAATCTTGTGCTTGGACATTTGATACCACACTAACACGGGCTGGTAGCTCTTTAGCTGAAATCGTGCGGTGCATGATGCTAACTCTTGGCCAACTTGCCAGCCTTCTAATAAATTCAAGCCACATTTGGATAGATATTTGGTTCATTTAGGATCCTATCGCCCATACAACCAAAATCCCATGTGCAGTATGTTTGCAAGCCAATATGAGCGTGTAGTCGAAGTATTAGCGCATATCAAGTTTCAAAGAATGTGTCACACAAGAAGTCTCTAGTGTATATTGAGAAGAGACTATTTTAAAAATTAGGAGAGGGACAACTCTATTTTATTAATGTATGCCTCATTATATAATTTTGAGTGTGTAGGAGGAGTATCTCTAAGCTCCACAAGGTAATATTCTATTTTTAGACTGACTATTGGGCTATATTTTTTTTGTCACCTGAAACTTGTGAAGCACATGATATACTGCAGGGATTCTCTTTGGTGGACATTCGGAGTTGGGAGAGTTCTTTTCTGTTAATTTGTTTGTTTTGTTGAAAGAGGATGCTTTATGATTCTTTATTTTTTATAAGATTTCTTTTCTGGTAAGATGCTTAAAGGCATTTTCTGATTCAGTTTTCTCGACTGCAGGAAGCCTTCCTCCTGTGGGATACATATGGGTTTCCATTAGATCTCACTCAGGTAGTTGGAGTGGTTTACTTTAATGACGTATTAAACTTACATGTATTTTACCAACTGTGATTTGGTCTCATAAATGTGTTTGTTTTTTACTTATCAGCTGATGGCAGAAGAAAGGGGTTTACTTGTTGATGTCAAGGGTTTCAATAGTGCCATGGAAGATGCAAGAAAGAGATCAAGAAATGCTCAAACTAAGGTATTGTATCTATTTGAGTTCTAGTTTTGTGCAATTATATGTATTCTGAAAATAACTGATGTGTTAGACCAATTGCAACTAGGGGTGTAATTGAGCCAAGTTGAGTCCAAACATCAAGCTTGAAATAATAATAACGTGCTTGAGACTTGTCTACTGAACTCGGCTTGACTTTATTATAATTATTTTTGAAAATTGTCTATCTGAATTATGGTTGGCAGCAAGCTGGTGGTGCCGTTGTCATGGATGCTGATGCTACATCAGCATTGCATAACAAGGGTATTGCTCTGACTGATGATAGTTTCAAGTATGTTTGGTTCAAGGTGAGTTTTGTTCCTTTTTTTTTTTTTTTGTAACTTTCCTTTTTTAATTTGTCCATAAGACATAATATATTCAAGAAAAATATTGAGAGAAAAAGAGAAGATTATGATTTTGCTTTGTACCTGAAGTGCAATAAACTCATTTAGTTTTGTTGTTGTGCACAATGGTTTCTGTTAAGCCATGTAAGGAAGTAACTTTTGCCAGGCTACTTTTCCTTTCTTGCTACTGTGCTGATCACAGCATCTAGCACTCTGGTAATCAAGTATCTCCACTCTTATAAGTTGGTTCTTCATTAAGTTTCTACCTTTACAAAATTGAAGGGACTGGAAAGTTTCTATTGTCAGTTCCATGCCTGTATTGGTGTGTAACCATGTAAGCAGAGAAAGGTTTGAAACTGTGAGGTGAATTCGTTTGGTTGGCAGATAAAGAGAACTACAAATTTGGTAGAATTTTGGTACCTGGTGAAGTAGTACAAGAGGAATGCTTTTGGTATTTGTTTGGTTGTCTGTTGGAGTGCATATATAATTACACCATACATGTAGGATGCTTTGTATCTGTTTTTTTTTTCTTTTGACAAAGGTGAGTGCATGTTCTCTGTTACATGAAGAGGAAATTGCTCTATGTATAGGACACGAGGAATGCTTTCACTAAATACAACTTAATGGTTTGTTTGGGTGCTAGGAAAAAGGAGGGAAAGGAAAGGAAATGAAGGATTATCATTTTAGTGTACTTTCTTTGGATGATTGCCTTCCCTTCTTTCTCTTTTCCCTGCATTCTTCCCCATATAAAAATACAAGTTTTAAATTTATTTTATTATAAGATGCTTAGTATTGGTATATCTAAAATGGTAGCACTGGCAGAGTTTGATAATTCTTCCTCCTTTTGTTTTGATTTTCCAAATTGCAAGTTTGCATATGTTGAAATTATTGGCACACACCTTTAAAATTTGTGTACTAAAAGGAGATTTACCTAAAGTAACACTTGTTAATTAGAGGGTGTCAATTGAGCTTTTAGAACAAAAGGTGGTTATCGATTGAGCAGTTGCACCATAGCTTGTTGCATTCGAGCTATTTTCTTGAAATTTTTTTCCAGGATCTGACTATGTTTTTTGTTGATTATTATACTATACAATTTCATGTCCTAGGACCATGAGAGTGTAGTAAAAGCAATATATACTGGTTCTGAGTTCTTAGAAAGTGCCAGTAGTGGTGGCAACATCGGCATAGTTCTGGAATCTACAAGCTTCTATGCTGAGCAAGGTGGTCAGGTATTTATTCCCCATATATTATTTAAACGCGTTCTTTTTCATGGTGGTTTCTTTTCTTGAATGACAGGTTATCTGAGGAATTATTTATTCTGAATGATAGAATACACTATGTAAACATGTTCTTTTGTAAGGTAGTTTCTTTTCTTGAATGATAGATTATCTGATGAATTGTTTACACCTCTTAAATTTTATGGGGAAGAGCAACAAAAGAGTTTAATGAGAAAAGAGATAATTTTAAAAGACGAGAATTGAATAGGTTTAGTAGCGTAATTGGCTTGAGAGAAAACATCAAAGCCTTATACTATTTTATAGAAGGAAAGACATAATCACAATCCCTTTAAATCAGCTAATTACAATCTCAAATCATGAGCACGTAATCCCTGATAGTGATGACCATATATCTTATAATCAACAATTATATTCCATAGATTTAACACAGTCTGAATATTCAACACTCCCCTCAACACAATATGAATATTCAACACTCCCCCTCAAGCTCAAGCTTATTTAAGCTTAAGCTTGGAATTATCAAAACATTGTAGTTGAACATAAAAACAAGATTTTAGGGGCGTTTGGTTTTAGGAAATGTTTCCTATTTTCATTTCTTGTTTTTATGTACTGAAAATGATTTTCATTTTCAGAATTTCAAATTTTAGAAAGCATGTTTGGTTTTATCCATTTTCAATTAACTAAAAGTTTTAAAATTTACAATAGTGTTACCGTGTTTTCAACTTTTGAAAACAAAAATGATGAAAATAACTTTTTTCCATTTTCAGTTTTTAGTCCATTTTATGAAATATTTCTAAGAAACATTTTCAACAAAATCAAACCAAACATGTTTCTAACCTCATTTCCTATTCCCATTGAAAATGAAAATAGGAAATACTTAAACCAAACGCCGCCTTATCTTTAGAAGACTTCTAAGTAGTACTAAAAGAGGAGCACTCCCTGTGAACATTGATGTCATGATGGTCGCTGGAATGACCAGCACCCAAAAGATAAAAGTATTCCATATTGACATATGACAAAAAATTGCAACTGCTGGAATGATACATCAATTGAGAAAATATGATAGTTGGAATGATATATCAGCTTAGAAAATGAGATATCCGAAATGACACATTGGTTGAGAAAAATTGATAGTCAGAATGATACATCAATTGCGAAAATGTGAAAGCGGAGTGACACATTGGTTGAGAAAAATTGATAGTCAGAATGATACGTCGACTAAGAAATGTGATAGCTGGAATAACATGTCGGCTAAAAAAATGTGATAGTTTGAATGACACATTAGCTGAGAATTAGAATCGATAGAGCAAAGAAAATTTGATGGAAATTTAAAAGCCAACATTTGGAATAATAGCTTCATAAACCAAAGCTTGACAACTCATCAAAATCAACAAATAACCACAAACATCATGCAATCTATTGATCAAAGTCAGAACTTTTATGATGA
The DNA here is from genome assembly GCA_026873985.1 of Saraca asoca. Taxonomy (NCBI): domain Eukaryota; kingdom Viridiplantae; phylum Streptophyta; class Magnoliopsida; order Fabales; family Fabaceae; genus Saraca; species Saraca asoca. The sequence goes on along the minus strand of JANHAO010020265.1, from coordinate 8,605 downwards.
CAGTTTGACCTCTTGAGGTTGTCAGAAGCATGAAATTCCACAAATCTCAAAGTGGATGATGCTACTTTGATACCATCATAAATTTTATGGGAAGAGAGATAAAAGAGTTTAATGAGAAAAGAGATAATTCTAAAAGATAAGAGAATTGAATAGGTTTAGTAGCGTAGAGTAAACATCTTAGCCTTGTACTATTTCATAGAAGGAAAGACATAATCACAATTTTAAATTAGCTAATTACAATCTCAAATCATAAGCATGTAATCCCCAATAATCGTGACCATATAGTTTCAAAATAATCTAATGCGATAAGTTTGAGCATACCCTTTTGCCACTAAGTGAGCTTTCAATCAAGCAATAGAACCATCCTAATTAACTTTCACAATAAACACCTATTTGCACTTAATAGGTTCCTTACCATGTGGAAAAGGCATAACATCATAGTAGCACGCCACCTATCATGAGAAAGTGCCTTTGAAACGGACTTGGAAACAGTCATAGAATCCGAGGCAATAAAGGATTGTGAAGAGGCAGGTGAAAATTAATGAGACATAAAGGGAGAAATTGGATAAGGGTGATTATGGGTAGCTTTTTTAGTGCAACTATGCATACCTTTTTGTTGAGCAATAGGCAAATCAAGATCAGAGGGCGTAGGAAGCGAATCTTGGGAGAAAGAAGCCGGTGACAGAGACGAAGTTGATGGGATGTCTGTAATAGGTGCTGCACTTGATGTCTCAATAATGCCAGAAAGACGAGTTGCGTCTATTACTTGCACTTTACGAGAATAAACATACTTAATGGGAGGAGGAATCCAAGTTTTAGTGGAAGAGACTTAAGGATCTTGAGGAGTGGAATATACAAAATAATGTTCATCAATAGATTCAGAGTTTGACACCAAGCAAGAAGACTCAGAAGATCCAAAAAATTGAGTGAAGTCAATGAAATTATCATCAACAGATACAAAATAATGACCCAATTCAGAGGAATAACATCAATACCTTTTCTGAGTTCGAGAGTATGCAAGAAAGATACAATTCAAAGATTAGGGATCTTAGAAACTTGGGGACGATGATCCTGAACAAAACATGTACAACCAAAAACACGTGGAGTGAGAGGAAACAATGTCTAAAAAGGAAACAAAATGGAATAAGGTATTTGACCTTTAAGAATTGAAGATGACATGCTATTGATTAAAAAATAGGCTATAGAAATCACATTTGCCTTGAACACCTTAGGCACTTTCATTTGAAACAGGAGAGCACGAGCAACCTCTATTAGGTGACAGTTTTTTGTTTTTTTCAGCTACTCCATTTTATTGTGGAGTAATTGCACAAAATGATTGATAAGTTATACCGTGTTATGACAAATAAGAGGAAAATTGTGCTGAAAAGTATTTTTTTAACATTATCACTTCAAAAGTTATGTATGGGTGTTTGGAATTAATTTTTGATTTTAGCATGAAAGGCACAAAAAATATCAAATAATTTTGATCAACTTTTAATCAAATAAATTGTATATCGGATGCAAATTATCTTGTCCAGAGTAAAACCTCTCGAGGAAAGTTTATAGGTCCTGAATTGTTTTGCAATGAATAATATTATCCTTGACTTCACTTGCCAAGGTATTAAACAAGAGGCCAAATAAACGTCGGTCTTCCACCATCTATTTAACTTTTGTGCCATTTGTAGGAGGATTTGAAGTAAGGTGATATGCTCTTTTAATACCCTAAAAGAAATATTCAATAGCTCTCCTTCAAGTAAGGTATTGTCTGCCTTCTGCATCTAACTTCTGATTAGTAATTCTACTAGATGTTGGGATCAGATTTGAAAAGAGCGTACTTTCCTTCATCCCCAAATGTTGGATTTTTGTTTTTCATACTCAGCTTAGAAACAGAGTAATTTTTCAAACAAGATTCTGAAAAAACAGTACCAGAATTGTCAAAAAAAATTAGAAAAACCACAACTAGAGTTTACAAACTGAAGATCCGACCACACAGGGAGGTGCGTCGGCTGTTGTAGAAGCTTTAGGAGGAAGCGTGTTGTTGGAGCGTGCCTTACACGCTGCTGGAATCCTCTGTGCGTGGTCCTCACTTGCCACCCAAAAAAGGGCGTGTGCTGCATGCACTGCCCAAGAAGAATTGCCGTTCATTGATCTGCTGCCTCATCAATCCATTTTTTTTATTTTCTGCCTCACGCACTTTGAATCTCTCGAGACAGATCTAAATTCCTTTGCACATACTTCTAGATAGATCCGATTTCACCAAAATTGACGACTACCAGCCGCCACAAACACTATATCTAGACAATGGATACTTACTGTCAAACATGTAATTTGAAAATTGCTGCCAAATAGAAATTGGCGTGACTCACAGCATTAGAAGGAGAAAGAAGGAGAAGGAATAGAAAGAATAAATTTTGTTTGATTAGGTGGGGAAGAGAAAAGATATTTAGGGTTTAGAAGGCTTTTGATACCATGTTAAGAGAGAAGTTGTGAAGTCATGCTCAACAATGAGACAGACATGTGTATATATAATGAAAATATGTTCAGGTAGTAGGATTACAATAGAGTTCTAATAGGTCCATGATTAATTGACCTATCTAGACCTATCACTTAACTAATACACTATCACTTAACTAACTTATACACTAACACCTATCATCAACAATCATATTCCTGCACATTTGACACAATCTGAATATTCAACAATACCATTGAATGATAGAATCAGAGTGCTATGGAAACGATTTTATTTTTTTAGTTCATTATTTTTTTTAATCATCTGTGCCTATATTTTAAGTTGAAATGTTTTGAACACCTTACTCCACCCCAAGAAAATTATTGGCGGATAAGAAACAGTGAAAATTAGATTAAAGTCACTGCAAACTGAAAGATGCTCTTGTAAAGGGAATGTTTTTAATTTTTTGTTCATCTGCGTCCAGTGCTACATTGTAATATTTTAAGTTGGAAAGGTTAGTTAGAACACCTTTCTCCACCCCACAAAATTAGTGGCAGATAAACAAGAAAAAGTTACGATGAAGTTGTAGTATTATAGATTGAAAAATGCCCTTGTAGAAAAACTGTATATAGTACTTGTACAGGTTATGATAATATTTTGAAGTTGTAAATGTAGCTGTGTATAGCATAGTGCATTTTGTATAATAATTACAAGTAATAAAAGAAAGAGTGCTCTTGATCTACTTTTTACAATCAAGACACCCAAAAAATTGCATTGGGTAGTGCATTATTGTATATGAATTAACTAGTATTCTTAAAACATAACTTGAATATAAAAAAGAATGTATATAAAATTTAGTTATGTAACTTTGTTGAAATTGTTAATCGTAAATGAAATAAGTATCAGAGATTGTAGAAGTTCTCCCTCGTCATCATTAATCTTATGAATGTATCTTGTGTCTTCTATTTTAGATTTTTGATACTGGGTCACTTGAAGGCCCACATGCTTCATTTCAAGTCCATAGTGTACAAGTTTATGGAGGTTTTGTTCTTCACATTGGTTCGTTTTCTGGAGATACTGGCAGATTTTCTGTCGGTGAAAAAGTAGTATGTAAGGTGAAGTCCTTGGATTTTTGGTGTTTCAGTTTTCTTTTGTACTTCGATAAATTATTTTGATCTTAAATAAATTTTGCAGGTGGACTATAAGAGGCGTGCCCTTGTAGCACCTAACCATACCTGTACACACATGTTAAATTTTGCACTTAGAGTATGTTAAAAGTTCCATTCATTGAAAGCTTACTTTCCTCCTTTTTTTTTTTTTGGTGCATGTTGTAATTTCTTATGACAATGCAGGAAGTACTTGGCAATCATGTTGACCAGAAAGGATCTGTTGTTCTTCCTGAAAAATTAAGATTTGATTTTTCTCATGGTGAGGTCAATTTTGCTGGGCAGCTTCCAGTTTGAAGTTTGTTATTGTTCAAGTTATTACTTATTCTTAATTTCAATAGGCAAGCCAGTTGATGCTGATAATTTGAGGAGAATTGAGTCAATTGTGAATGAGCAAATAAAGGCTGAATTAGATGTATTTTCTAAGGAGGCAACACTTGATGATGCCAAGCGTATCAATGGCTTACGAGCTGTTTTTGGAGAAGTAAGAGTTGTATTTTGCCATTCTTTCTTGTTTACTATGGTCGTGACTCATTTGTCTTCAAATATTGTGCTTTTGATGTAGGTCTACCCTGATCCAGTCAGAGTGGTAGCTATTGGTCAAAAGGTCGAGGAACTCCTGGCTGACCCAGATAATGAACAATGGTCATCTATTTCAGCAGAACTATGTGGAGGTTTATATGTTGATATATGCTTTCTGCAGAGCTTTTCTTGCTCTCTCTTTCTCTCTCTCTCTCTCTCTCTTTTTTTTTTTTTTTTTCTGGTCTAGGAAGAATGCAATATTTTTATTTGCATTTCAATTTTACATGAACTAGGTACTCACATTTCAAACACTCGAGAGGCAAAAGCTTTTGCTCTTCTATCTGAGGAGGGAATTGCAAAAGGAATCCGCAGAATAACAGCTGTCACAACTGATTGTGCTAAGGAGGCAATCAAATTGGCTGAAAAAATTGAGGAGGAAGTAGATGATGCAGCTAAGACTGAAGGAAGCTTGCTGGAAGAGGTTGGTGTTTGTGCTTTTGTCAGTCTTTATGTTTTTCTTGCATTTGGGTAAAAATCAAGTGTTTTCTTGTATCTCTTTTATGCTGATTAGTATTGAGATCAGCCTACTTCACACACCTTTTTATCACATATAACATGAACTGATATCATCTGTAATAAACAATTATTATAGCTTATGATTCATGTTTGCGAATTGGAATAAGGTATGCTTTGATGGTTATAACAAATGGGTTATATTGTCTTAAAGAATACACACCTCCATAGAACCTTGGATTGCTCCCTATTACCAAGCCCACTATAATGAGTACCAGACGAGAAATGTTCAAATGGGTGAACAAACACAATACTCATAGCAAATGTCCAAAAGCCAAATCCAGAGCTGCCAAGCAACCGCGTGAAACAAGAAAATATGGTTATAGCCAAAAATGTTCTTTTCCATATAAAGCACCTAATTATAGTAGTTGAGTGGATAAGAAAGCCAAATGGAACTTAATTTTATCTCCATTTAATATGATTGATAGTACAGAAATACCAGTGGGAATGAAAATTCCGTTTGATTATATATCTATTTTGTTTGCCACAATAGATTTTTCTGTAAGATGGAATATGATTTTCTCTTACAATTAGTTGATTTCTTTGCCCCTGCTTTACAGAGAGTAGCTTCTCTGAAAAGTCGCGTGGACTCTGCAGCAATTCCTGCTGCAAGGAAAGCTGATATCAGGACCAAGACAGCCCGGCTTCAGGTATAAGATCTGTTACTAAATTTACGGATTGTCTTCATGCTCTTTTGTATCATTTGTCAGTCTTTTTCCATTTTTTGTGCTCCCATATGCTAATTTATGAAATCATCATTTATTAGTTGATTGTACTAAAGGCCTATATCTTGTAGGATCAAGTAAGAAAGGCACAAAAGCAGATTGCTGAAGAAAACAAACGGAAAGCCATAAAAGTCACATCTGAGAAGGCTGACCTTGCTGCTTCCAATGGAAAAGCCTTTTGCGTATCTCATGTTGAGGTTGGTCTGGATGTAGCTGCGGTTCGTGAAGCAGTTGTGAAAGTCATGGAGCAAAAGGTTACTGCTGATCCCCTAATTATACAATTAATATTTTGGGCCTCTAGGAGGTTTTTTTTTTTGGATGGCCAACTATTTGGTGTTAAACTAAATGCATATATAAACCAAAATCAGAATAACCAGTTTATAAAATTATGCATGAACCAATTCCATCAACGATCCTGTTATGTTAAATGTGTTAACTTTAGTCAATAAATTGTGATGGTGATCGTTCATGGACAGGGATTATCTGTGATGGTTTTTAGCACAGACAAGACTACAAAGAAAGCTGTGGTTTGTGCTGGTGTGCCAGAGAAAGGAGGCAAAAGTAAGCTAGATGTGTCAGAATGGCTGAGTGACGCCTTAGGGCCTATTAAAGGGAGATGTGGTAAAGGAAAAGGCGGTCTTGCAACGGGGCAGGTTTGTATTTGACTGACTACTCAAATATTTGCACAGAAAGGCATTGCAATTCTGATAACTAGTATGATAAAATCAGATAATAGCTGTTTTATGTGAATTTTGGGCTAGGATTAAATGTTTTCACAATTAATTGTGGAGCGTGGGGTGTAGAACTCTGGCTAGTTCTAGGTTAATACATAATTTTTGTTTGAAAGAAGAATAAAAAAACCTTACCGAACAGCTTAGGCTTTTAGATTACCATCTTGGTGTATCTAATAATGAATTGGTTTTGACCTAATTAGTGAACTTAATAGGAATTGAATCAACTTGTTCTGGCTCATTATTATGGTAAGAATCAGCAATCTTAAAATGTTATTCTTGAATGTCTTCTTCAAGATATGATAATTGTGAAATACATCATTCTCATTAGTTCTTTGGGGAGATTTTATATAATCTGTTTGAGCATAGCACTACTGCATTTCATCTTGCTAACCTGTGCATGAACTGCTTGCATTCAGGGTACAGAAGCATCAAAAGTAGATGAAGCGATGGATCTTGCGGTAAAATTTGCGTCAATAAAATTGGGTTGACGCTAATCTTATTGCAAAAACCATGTTTTCTACTGTGCCATGCAAAAGGATTTGATCTGGAAAGGATGTTCACAGAATTGATTGGATAATGAATTTTGGTTATATTTTTAAACATTTTATTTATAATTCAGGTGTTAATTTCAGAATTAGTCATTTGACATTACTCTCTAATCAAATCCTTATTGGATGAATTACTATTAGTGACTTGCCGATGCTAGACAGGAGAACATCTTGTGCAAGTAACTATTTTCACAGTTTATGATGCGATCATTATTTGGGTTTAGTATACAAAACAAAACTGATAATCTTTGTAAGTTAAATTAAGCTTTTGATATTAAAGTTTATTTCATTTTTCGATTGGACACTGGAGTGAGCTCACAGTTGCATCCTGCTAACACTCTATAATTGTTTTGTTTTACCATTGTCAAATATGCTATTGTTTATTTAAATAATTTTTCTTATTTATTGTCCTTATTTGGACATTGCTGCTCAATTATTATATATTCATATGTATTAAGTGACAATTTGTGCACACTAGGTATGATTATTATTTTTTTTATGTTGTGCTAATTTGTGCACATTAAGTACTATTAGTATTTTTTTTTAGATAAAATCAATAATTTATTCATCTAGTTTATCTTTTATTCGCAATTTAATTTATGAAGTTATTGGAGTATTATTGATAGGTGTTTTATTTTATGTTCATATAAAATAGTCTTTTTGTTTATCTAATTTTACTATAATCTAAACGAAAGATGCCTATATGACATGATAAATGTGTAATTAATTTGTTGAATCACAAATTAGAAAGAAGGTTGTAAAACAATGTTTTTTAATTTTTTTTTAGATGAAGTATCATGTGAAATCTTTAACTTCCAAATCTCCATGCTTATAGAAAAATTAGGAAATAATGTCATTCTCTTCGTTTGTAATCTTTTTTTTTTTTTTTCTCTGTTTGTGATTTAACATACTATTTGGGTATTTAATGTATCATGTAAGTGTCTTTCGCTTGGACTATTTAAATTAAAGGGATGAGGGGGTTATTTTGTATGAATTATGCAAATCAATGAACTACTAATGCTCTCTCAAAATCAAGGATGTAAGTAAAGGACAAATTGAAACACTAAATTATTGATTGTCTTTTCTGGCTATGTGTTGCTTTTAACAACTGTTGACTGTAACCATCTATTTTTGTTTTGTACTTGGTGTTCTTTCTTAAAAAACGATGATCCTTTTCAGAGGCGGACGTAGGAATCTGGGTCAGTGGGGGCTGGTCCGGATCCAAAATAAGAAAATTTATAATTTATCTTCAAATTTTTTACTTTTTTTTACTAAGATTTATTTTTAAAGACTTTTTTCAATTTAGTCCTGTTGAATTTTTAATTTAGTCCTTCTATCAAAATTTTTTTTTAAATTATAATATTTTTTTAAAAAAACTTGAGTGGGGGCTTGAGCCCCCACTGAGCCCACATTGGGTCCGTTCATGATCCTTTTTGTACCATGGGGCCGTCCTACAGTTTTAAGTTAGAAAGTGAGGCTAAGTATTAAGGGATGTATTTAATTTAGAGTTTTGAAGATTTTTATAGATTTTTCTTTAAGTGAATGATTTTTGTAAAATTTTTGGACTTTCATTAACGTTTATAAACTTAAATGATTTTTATAGACTTTTATTTTAAAATACTGTTATTGACATTGATAGACTTTTATATATTTATGAATGATTTTCATAGATTTTTGTAAATATTTTCATAACTATTTTTAAAAAATTACATAAATAATTTAATAAACTTTAATTCATTTCTAATTTTATATACACCTTATAAGTCAACAGAGTTATATTTTTCATGTTAAAATATTTTTTTTTGATTCAACCCTTAATTTAATTGATTAAACCAATCGAATTATACTTCAAAATTTTTTTCTCACTATACAATTCGATTTTTAA
>JANHAO010020264.1:0-12907 GCA_026873985.1 Saraca asoca | reverse complement strand
AGCAAATATGTTTAAAAATTATCTCCAACAGAAGGTGATACAAAAAGTAATAGACTCTGGGCATTAAATGCTTTCAGAATTAACTAAAGCACTATAAATACTTCCTTATATTAATTATCTATTATGGTATAAAAGTACGTATGTGAAAATATAACTCAAGTTAGTGAATGAAAACTTCTATAAATAGTAGAAGGGAACCCTTGCATGGGATAAGTAAGAAATTGCATGCAAATACTCTGTTGCCATAGGAGAAAAGCCTTTGTAGAGTGAGAGAGTGCTGTTGTAATAACTCTATCAAGCCACATAGAATAGCCATCGTTCGACTGAAAATATAAATCATGATGACATAGGGGCCTAACAGGCTTTAGCTGAACAACGATAAAAATTCTATGTCTGTTGTCTTTCCTCTTCTTCTTCTTTCTCATTTCCTTAGTTTGAACTTGCATTTTTAGTTTGCAGCTTGGGGTTTCAAGAACACTTTTTGTTGGCTAAAATTTGGATCCTCAAAATCAAATTTCACCGTCAACATTTTGGTGCCTATTGTGGGGCCCCAACTGCATTCTCTTTTTCTTTGATTCACTGCCTAGCTACAATGGTAAGAGGAAGGACAACTAGAAGTTTTGGCACTGTTGCTAGCCAACCAGATGATCTCATACAGCAGCAGGAGAAATGTTGCCAGTAGGAGGCTCAATCTTTCTCGTGGCAGGAACTTTTGCCACCTTGACGATAGGTGCTACTATTGGCATAACATCATTCACTTCATGTCAACTTGCTGCCTTCAATGTTAATGAGGTTCAAGCATGGTTCCAATGTCAGGAAATGCTTGAAAATACTGAGGGAGTTGGCTGATGTTGTACGTGCATTGGCTTAGGCCTAAGCGCAGAATATGGAAAGGTAGATTGAGGTTGTTGCACCCGGAGGAGGGCCCCAATAGCCTAAGGGCCAATAAGAGAAGGTTGTCAAAAAAAAGCATCAATGAGTAGGCTCAGTCCATTTCTCTAACTCACAGTTAAGATCGAGGGTTCACCAGATCCATGAGGATGAGCAAAAGGACGAATGGCAACGCCAGAGCTCACACCAAGAATAAAGTTCAAGTGGGACTGATCATGAGCATAGGTTAGAATACCATTCTCCAAGCCATGAACATAGTAGAAGGTGCAAAACCTCTGGTTGTCACTCTCGTGTTTAGGGCAATAACAGGAGCCATCAAAACACCAGTTGTCGATCTGAGACTCTAGACCTAAAAATTGAAGAGTTACTAAAGAGGGTCTAGCGATTAGAGAAGCGACCGCTACTCAAGACAACCAAGATTGTTACAAGGAAAGGTCACCCTTCACCTAGGAAATCAAGACAGAGCCTCTTCCTTAAACATTCAAAATCTCGAACATCTCATTGTACAATAGGGATAGTGACTCGTACAACCATTTGGATGCATTTAATATCCAAATGGACCTCTAGACCACCAATTCACTAGTGAAGTGTCATGTCTTCCCAGCCACACTTGGGGAGATTCCCCATATATGGCTTAGGAGTCTACCCCTTCGCAGCATCCGTAACTAGGATGGATGCCAAACGAGATTCCTTATCTAGTACAAGCCATTGAAGAGGCAGCTCACACCATCCTGCCACCTCACAATAGTTTGTCAACGAAGAGATGAGTCACTAAAGGATTATATTGCTCAGTTTAGACACAAGGTGAGCAATGTTGAAAACCTTTCAGACAAATGTATCCTTTCAGCCATTTTGGCTGGACTGCATGAGGATGGCAAATTGTACGAGAGTATATACAAATCCCCAGTGAGAAACCTGGGCGAGTTTTATGATTAAGAGGCCAAAAAAATCTAATGGGAGGAGACCTTTGGCTCGAAGAAGCCTAACCACAAAGAGGAGTCAAGTGGCTCAAGCTGAAGCAAGAAGATGGGAAATCATAGGAATAATAATAAGAGTGGCCAGAAAGGTGGATTACATGATCAGGTTGCAAACAAAGCTAGAGGTAAGCGACCTCGGCACCAAAGTCGCTATAACAACTATAGTATCCTGTTAGACACCCTAGAGCAAATCTTCGCAATGGAGAGGGATAACAAGGACTTTGGGAAACAAAGACCCATAAAAGTTCCCCTCCATCGAAGAGACAAGAACAAGTTCTATGTCTATCATAATGAGGTTGAGCACAATACTTCAAATTTTTAGGCACTTAAAAATACTATCGAAGACCTTAATAGAAGAGGTCGCTTGAAGGACTATATGGTTTGCCCATTAGGATAGCAACCCTCACAATCCCAACAACCGGCTCAACATCTACACTAACCAACTCCCAAGAATGAAGCGATGCCCTCAGTAAGAACCATATTTACCATTCATGGTGGACCGCATATCACAGAGACCTCGAAAAGGTCCCACGAGTGTTACAATTGGGAAGCAAGGCACATGTTGCTTGCGAGAAGCGATGAAGCTAGGGGACTAGCAAAGAAAGCCAAGACGAGCACCGGATACATCACTTTTACCAGTGAAGACACCTAAGAAGTGCATTCTTCACATAATGACGCCATAGTCATACAAGCCAAAATTGATAACATTAATGTATGGAGAATCATGGTCGATATAGGCAGCTCAGTTAACATGATGCACTGGTAATGCTTCGACTAGATAGGCATAGGCCTCGATCAGCTCAAGCCTTCTCCAGAACCCCTCTTTGGCTTCATAGGGGATGCAATGGTCCTAACAAGACAAATAAGTCTCCCCATAACCCTAGAAGATTCAGACTACCAAGCTACTGCCCTGGCTAACTTCCTAATTATAGACTCTCCCTCAATGTACAATGTGGTGTTAGGGCAGCCACTAATGAATGACTTAGACATGGTGATATCACCTAGAATGCTCATTATAAAACTCCTAACTCCAAATGGAGTTAGGTGTGTGCAAGGGGAGTAAGAAGTGGCTTGATGATATTACAAGGATGTGGTCAAAATGGGGGAAAGGAGAAGGAAAGTTGACATAGTCTTTGGAGGAGAGCCGTTACCCATGAGTTCGACTAGTGTAAGCTATGACTTGGACCCTTGTAAAGTGGATGCTGAAAGGGCGACGGGTCCAATAGAAAATGCCTCAAACTAGGCAAAAATCTATCTCTAGGCATGAAACTGAGCTCACGGAGTTCCTCAAAGCAAATCTTCATGTCTTCACTTGAAATCATGAAAACATGGCCGGGATTGACCCAAAGGTCATGTCGCATAGGTTAAATATTGACCCCAACCACAAGCTAGTATGCCAAAAGTGTAGGCCGATGACCACCAAATGGTACGAGGCACTAAAAGAGAAAGTGGACAAGCTGTTAGCAAATAAATTCATCCGAGAAGCTCACTATCCCACTTGGGTAACCAATCCCATCTTTATGAAAAAAAGAGCAATGGAGAACTTGTATTAATTTCACTAATCTCAATAAAGCATGTCCCAAGGACAGCTTCTCTCTACCAAGGATTGATCGGTTAGTAGATGCCACGGTAGGACACGAACTCCTTAGCTTCATGGATGCATACGCAGGATATAATCAGATTCCTATGGCCCCTTACAATGAACAGCACACCTCATTCATCACAGACCAAGGGTTCTATGTTATAAGGTGATGCCCTTTGGGCTAAAGAATGCAAGATCAACCTACCAGTGGTTGGTAAACATGATGTTCAAAGACCAAATCCGGAAGACAATGGAGGTGTACATGGACAATATGCTAGGAAAAGCTGAATAAGTCACCAAACATGTCTGTGATCTAGGGGAGATGTTTCAAATCCTAAAGAGATATCACATAAAGCTAAACCCACACAAATGTGTGTTTCGGGTCACTTTTGGAAAATTTCTTAACTTTATGGTGAATAGCCAAGGGATCAAAGCTAATCTCCAGAACATCCAAGCTCTTCTAGACATGAGATCCCCCACAGGGCCTAAAGATGTATAGAGCCTAAATAGCCAAGTTGCAGCACTAAGTAGGTTTATCTCCAAAGCAATAGATAAATGTGTCCATTTTTTGATATCTTGAAAAAGGCAAAGAGGTTTAGTAGACGGAGTAATGCGAGACTGCCTTCCAACAGCTCAAACAGTATCTCAGGCAAGCTCCTCTCTTATCAAAATCAAAAGAGGGTGAAAAGTTGATTGTTTATCTAGGAGTATCCTAGTATGCCCTCAATGCAACTCTAATGTGAGAAGAATTTAGGGCTCAGTTTCCCATCTACTATGTGAGCAAAAGACTATTGCATGCAGAGACAAGGTATTTCCCAATGGAAAAGCTTGCTTACTGTCTAGTAATTGCCTCGAGAAAGCTATGACCCTATTTCCAAGCGCACAGTATAGAAGTGCTGACGCATTTCCCATTAAGGTAAGTTCTACAAAAAATTGATGTCTTGGGATGTCTCCTCAAATGGGCAATCCAGTTAGCCCAGTTTAAAATTAAATTTAGGCCTAGACTAGTAATAAAAGGGCAAGCTCTAGTAGACTTAATAGTAGAATTCACCAGCCCCAAGCAAGAGGAGATGGGGAAGCCAGAGTCTCCATGCTGGGAGCTATACGTCGATGGGCCATCTAAGCAGCAAAAAGCTGGGGCAGGGGTACTCCTTATCAGTCCAGAAGGACTTAAAATGCTCTGTGCACTAAGGTTCAATTTTCAAGCCACAGATAATGAAGTTGAATATGAAGCTTTGTTGGCCAGATTATGACTAGCCAGAGAGGCACGAGCTGAAAGAATAAAGATTTTCAATGATTCTTAGCTCATGGTCTATCATGTGCGAGGAAAATACCAAGCTTGAGTTTCAAAGATGGCTACCTACTTGTGGAAAGTTCAGGAGGTGTTAAGGTCATTTTAGCATTATGAGGTCGATCAAATACCATAAGCCCATAATGCACACGCTGATGCTTTGGCTTTCCTTGTTATGACTAAGGATGCTAACTTCTTGGGGTTAATCCTGGTTGAGCTCCTTTCATCCCCAAGCATAGAATAGGAGGATGTTGTTATGACAGTCACCAAGACGCCAAGCTCTTGGATGAATCTGATCCTAGACTATTTGCAAGATGGGAAGCTACCAGAAGATAAGCTTGAAGCCAGAGATTATGAATTCAAGCGGCTTGATATTGCATCTACAACGACATATTGTACAAAAGAGGGTTCTCTACCCCACTATTAAGATGCACCAATGGCTCAAATTGTAATACCATGCTTGAAGAAATCCATGCCAGCCATTGCAGAAATCATGCTGGAAGAATGTCTTTATCCTAAAAAGCTCTTCGATAAGGATTCTATTGGCCAACGATAAAGTAGGATGGAATCAAACTCCTCAGGAGGTGTGATAAATGCCAACGATTTGCAATAATCCCGTGAGCCCCACCTGCCCACTTGTGGCAAATGGTCAGTCCATGGCCCTTTGTGATCAAGGGGATGGACCTAATTAGACCATTACCTATAGCTCGCAAAAACTGTTGACATGCAGTAGTAGCTATGGATTATTTCATTAAATAGGCAGAAGTGAAAGAACTCACAAAGATTTCATCTACAAAGATCGTGAAATTCTTGTGGAGTAATATCATCTGTAGATTTAGAGTCCCCCATTAGATTGTAATTGATAATAGGACTCAGTTTACCAACGAGCAGTTCCTTGAGTTTTGTAATGATCTTGGGATTATGAAGAGCTTCTCAGCCGTAGACCATCCACAGGCCAACGGGCAAGTTAAGGCCGTCAACAAGATAATTAAGCATACCTTAAAGACAAAATTAGAGGCCAAAAAGGGAGTATAGGTAGATGAGTTGCCAAAGGTACTTTATGCCTATAGAACTATAGCCTGTAACACCACTAGAGAAACTCTCTTTGTAATGGTTTACAGATTTGAAGTAATGATACTGGAAAAACTTGAGATAGCACCCTAACGAAGGATCACCTTCGATCCAAAACATAACAATCAATAGCTCGCCACAAGTCTAGATCTCGTGGATGAGATGAGGGAAAGAGCCCACCTAAGAGCCATGACCTGTCAGCAGTGGGTCACGAGATACTACAATCAAAAGGTGTGAGCTTGAAATTTTAAGCTTGGTGATCTCGTTCTATGCTTAGTACTTCTTGGTGTGCGTAAGGCTAATAGGGGACCTCTAGGGCCAAACTAGGAGGGCCCGTATCTCATGAAGAGAGTCATTGGTCATGGGGGTTATCATCTGGCTGACATGACTGGAATGGAATTTCCTCGAGCTTGTAATGCTAAGCACCTTCATCCTTACTACTGGTAAGGGTTTGGATCTTGTGAATCACCCAGAACTATGTAAATACACATAGGTGTTCTTCCAAAATTTTTATGTATATGTCAAATTATTTCTGAATGAAAATTTTAATAAAGATTCCTGCAAGATGTTAGCTATATCATAGTCCATTAGAATCATTATTCTTGGAAAATTTTATCGGATTATGCTTATGAAGCAGCCAAGTAAAGAAGTGGGAAAAGGTGAATAGGAAAATTGTAAAGATTTATATAATGAAGCAAAGTACATGGATACATTTCAAAAGTCAAAAAGCAAAATCGTAGGTTACAAAGGTCAGGGCCTAGGGGGCAAGGTCTTTAAGAGTAGGACCCTCTTGAGTAGAACCTTCGCAAAATAAAAGGTCAACAGGAGCAACAGAATCTTCTGTTGTTAGACCTTCAACAACTTACACGAGCTGAGAGCCACCCTCCTTTTAGGTAGCATCCCCAGTAGAAGGAGCTCTAGTAGCAAAATCTGTCCCCTCTCTAGAGAAGGTAGATCTGGCTGCCTTTTTCTTAAAACACTCCACGGTCGCAAGAGCCTTCTCACTAAAGAAAGAGAAGTCTAGCTTAAGATGATGCCTTCACAGAGAGAATAAAACGGTAGCGCTAGTTTTGGACTCTATTTTCTCCGTCACATCCACAATCAAAGAAGCAGTCTCTACCCTAAACTTGGAAATCTCCTCCTTCACTATTTCTGACTTTTTCATAGGGGCCTCAGCTCAACAATTGGCTTCCCAAGCTCACTGCTCTATTGAACTAGCATGCTACTCCGAGACCTCAGCCCGTTGTGCCGCCCTATTAGCGTGTCAAAGAGCCTCATCCAAATTAGTCCTCGTCTTAGCTAGATCATTGATCACAAGGCCGAGGTTCAGCATAATGGCCTCGTGATATGCTATTTCATGAGATAAAGCGGCCTCTACATACTTGACTTTCCCCTAAGCTATGGCATTTCAACGGCGGTGATAGCTAGATCCTCCACAAGTTTCATGCTCTTCTTATCCTCAGCCTGGAGCGCTTCATCCACCTTCATCATTATTAAAAAATTCTGAAAAAATTGAGTAGTCGAGTTAGGATATGAAGAGGATAGCAGAATCGGGACAAAAAGACATTACTTACCACTAAGCCGTGATGAACTCCGTAGCCCACCAATCTTCCAATGGAGAAATCCTTAGACTCCAGGATCATGTCAATGTTGTCCATGAGGACATTAGCATACTCTTCTGTTTTAAAGCCAAGCTTCGAAGATTGCTCTACAACATCGACCTCTGGCATAGCTCTTTTACGAATAGTGGACTTTCTCCCTTTGCCCACTTTTCATTTTTTGGTAGGGGACTTGGAAAGGGCAATGACACCTACGGTGGCTGTTACCTCAAGCTAGGATGCAAGAACCAGACCTTGTGCATGAGCCACTAGTGAAGCTGAGGGGTGACTTTCAGCTATAGGAGCTAGGTTAGAGTTAGGAGCTAGTGGAGTTTCTTCCTCATCGAATGAAGGCATCAAGAAAATAGGCTTCATCATCTCCTCATAATCGTTGAAGTTCATTGGGTTGATTTCCTTTGCCTGACGAATTTCTATCTCCTGAGTAAGCTTAGCGCCTTGGGCTGAAGCAAGCTTATGAAAGCAAAGAAGACTCTCATCAAAATGGAAGTCATTTTCAAGGTTGTTCAAGGTAATGAACTGATCTAGGATCCTTAGCTCCTCAGCTTGAAGAGTTGGCTTCTTGCTAGTCCTATCTGTAAAATAAGGCAAAAGTTAGAATCGAAGGCAAATATAAATGAATCATTGAACTCACACATCCTCATTTTGCCTACCCAGAATGAGAACAAAATCAAAATTTTTAAGATCGTGCAAAGATAGACACAAGATATAGAACCAATAGGTCTTGTAATGCCCTACATTAGACCTTTCTTTGGCATCCTCCCATGGTAGGATCTTCTTATACTCCATTGGCCGAGCCAAGAGGTAATAAAGCCTGTTTAATGAGTTCATGCACCTAAGGTTGTACAAGTAGCATAGAACCTCAGCTGATGGTGGCGGGAGACCATTACCCAAATAGATCAGTGCCAAAGAAATGAGATGGGTGTAAGAGTTTGGGATAAGTTGAAATGGGCTAAGTTTCACTTTATTCAGAAAGTTAATAATAAAAGGCTGCATCGGGAACCTAAGTTCCATGATGAGATGCGGGAAGTTAATAGTAATGAACCCCCGAGGTAGATAAGGAGCATAGTCATCCAGGGAAGGAGCCATGATGCTGCACCCCTAGGGGAACAGATATGATCTGATTGTGGATAGAAGCTAGTGATGATGCATAGATGAAACATACAAGCTGAACACTTGATGATTAGCAGGTCGCTAACCTGTAGCAACCTCTTAACGCTCTATGGGGTTTGGATGAGCATTATAGTCCCCAGCAACTTCAATGCTTCTTGAAGTCACTTTATCGAAATGCCACACCTGCTCCGTGCCCCAGGATAAGGGACCAGGTTCATCTTCACCCTTGGTTAGGTGATAGCAATGCCCATAACCTATGCTCATCTATACGAAGAAAAGAAGGACCATTTAGGTTACAATAAACAAATCCTACCAAAAACTATGGCTAAAAAAAAAAAAGAAAAATGTAGTAGGCCATACGCATCCCAAGTCACCCCATCTACCACCTGGGCTCTAGCATATAGGCAGGACTTAACAATTGAACCATGGAATCTTAAGGGATGCAAAATGGTGACCAGCGACCCTAGGGTTTACTAACAGGTTAATCAGATAAATCAAAACAAATGGAGAATACTCAAATAAACAACATCGATCGACACTCATTCCTCAACCAATGATAGACAAACGTCATGCAAACCGTGAAATAAAGAAGTGTGAAAATTGCCAAGTAAAGGGAGACTCATCGTGGTTGATTGAGACAGAAAGTTAGAGACAACCTAGAAAAGGATCTTCGGTGGATAGAACCCAAGTAGTAACCAAGAAGTGGAAACAACTCTGATGGCAGTTGACAATGGAAAGCGATTGCTAACAATAGAGGACAAGTAAAAGGAACTTAGGAGTTTTAGTTTCAAACGACCATGTGAGAGGGAGATGAGAACCCCTCTCAGCTTATATGATATGTATCACCATCGTTAGATCTGGGAACCATTTGACCACTTATGATCTAATGATTCAACGAATACTAGTAGAAAATTGATAATGGCATGACACATGGACCTATTGAAGGCAGGTGTAATCATGATAAGCTAGGAGCAGAAGTCCAGGAGTCATAGACAAGACTCGCAGGGGCATGCCAATCGGCTCACAAAGCCACAGATCACGAATGATGAACCACAACTCCCAGTTCACCCCGTGTCCAAGAAGTGCTAGCCATACACTAAACTCTTGTGCAAAAAATACCTAAATCTCGCATCCAAGAAGTGCTAGCCATGCACCAAACTCTTACACGAAAAATACCAAAATCTCACATCCAAGAAGTGCCTCAAGCACCAAATTCTTGGGTGGGCTAAGGCACACTTATTGAGACCTTGCATCCAAGAAGTGCCTTAAGTATCAAACTCTTGCATGGAAAATACCTAAATCCTATGTCCAAGAAGTGCTAGCTATGCACCGAACTCTTGTGCAAGCCACGTCTAAGAAGTGCCTTAAGCACCAAACTCTTGCATGAAAAATACCTAAATCCTATGTCTAAGAAGTGCTAGCCATGCACCAAATTCTTGCATAGAAAATACCTAAATCCCATGTCCAAGAAGTGCTAGCCATACACCAAACTCTTCCATGGGCCATGTCCAAGAAGTGCCTTAAGCACCAAACTCTTGCTAAAAAACTATCTAAATCCCACGTCCAAGAAGTGCTAGCTATACACCAAACTCTTGCATGGGTGGCATCCAAAAAGTGCCTTGGGCACCAAACTCTTGTGCAAAAAATACCTAAATCCCGCATCCAAGAAGTGCTAGCCATGCACCAAACTCTTATGTGGGCTGCGTCCAAGAAGTGCCTTGAGCACAAAACTCTTGCACGGAAAATACCTAAATCCCACGTCCAAGAAGTGTTAGCCATGTACCAAACTCTTGCGTAGACCACGTCCAAGAAGTGCATTGAGCACCAAACTCTTGTATGGAAAATTCCTAAATCTCATGTCCAAGAAGTGCTAGCCATGCACCAAACTCTTGTGTGAAAAATACCAAAATCCCACATCCAAGAAGTGTCTCAAGTACCAAACTCTTGCGTGGGCTAAGGCACACTCATTGAGACCTTGTGTCCAAGAAGTGTCTAAGTTCCAAACTCTTGCACGAACAAAAACACATATGGGTGACCTATAATGATGGCCCAAAGCATTTTGGTGACTTGAACTCATGACCAACAAAGGCATGCCAATACCCAGACTCGTTGCCAATGAAATAAGCTTGTGTGACCGAATCGGTCGTTCAACATGGCACATATCCTTAAATTATAACTTATTGCCTGATTTATAATAAATTTTATCTATACTATATGAGGTTGACTGACCCATCAAACGCTCATCTTATTTAACGATTATTAAGTTGTAGCATATAGGAGCTGTTTGTGCAGCCATTTGTAATTTACTAAGCTACTAAAATGATGTCATTGGGAAGATGAATAATACAGGGTTTCATTATAAAACCGCCCTCAACGAGGTAAAATTACAAAGAATCAAGAGTATGAAGTGAGGCAAGCCTAATATGGACTAAGGAAAAGCTAAATGCCCACAAGTCTACAGCCATAGTAGAGAGAGTTGGAAGTATGTCCAGGTTGAGCATTCCCTGAGGTGCTTAGACTAAGAAATAACACAAGTTGAGTAGAGAGGTTGCACAAGTTTTCCTAGCCTTTAGAGCAAGGAAGACAACACTACCATACCAACACCTGGACAATATCCACGATAGGAAGAATAGCTTGGTGTAGAATAAATGAAAGGTTGCTGACTGAAATAACCACACAGCAAGCTATGCACAGAGGTCTTGACTAACCAGAAAACTATAAAAGAAAGACTTGACCATGCTGCAAACCAAGATTTTTACTGATAGAATACAACTCCTAGTTTGCAAAGCTAATTGAAAGTTAGGGGGCGTATGTTATGAGTGTTTTCCAGGCATTACAAAACAGACTCACCAAGGAGAGCCCAGACCTACCACCATCGCGATCGCTCAACGAAAGTCCTAGCTCGCTAACCATGGATAAAGGACGGGAACCCAGTAGGGACCTGATCTGCCAAAGGAGGACTTCGGCTCTCTAGCAGAAACACCCCACTCCAGTTGTCCTCAAAGAAACCCACTAAATAAATTCGGCAAGGTCGATTGGCATGGCCTTAGGACACTAAGGTAGTGAGCCAAGAATATGTACAAAAAGTCTAGTCAGCAGTTAGGGACACGTACTCCCTAAATCGATAAATCAGCCTCCAAAACCAATACATCAGCCCCTTGGGAGTCTGACATTGATTTATCCAGCATTTTTTACTAGACGTCTAGCATTTAATGCCCGATGCGGCACGTATAATCATTTTGTTACTTGTAAAATTACACTAGTAATCCTCCCTACTTCTATAAATAGTAGGAGGGAACCATTACATGGGACAAGTAAGAAATTGCATGCAAATGCTCTGTTACCATGGAAGAAAAGCCTTTGTAAAGTGAGAGAGTGCTGTTGTAGTAACTCTGTCAAGCCACACAGAGTAGCCATCATCGACTGAAAATATAAATCACCGTGAACGTAGGGGCCTAATAGGTTTTAGCTGAACCATGATAAAAATTCTGTGTTTGCTGTCTTTCCTCTTCCTCTTCTTTCTCATTTCCTTGGTTTGAACCTGCATTTTCAGGCAGTTTGAGGTTTTAAAAACTATCTTTATTTACTAAAACTTGGATCCTCAAAAACAAATTTCACCGCCAACATTATACTTATTAGATTTTCTTTTAAGAAATAGATAATTATAATCTATTATTTATTAGATTTTTTTTTCAAAAACAAAATACTTATGGATAATAATATCTTTTATTATATTAAATATGCAACAACTAATAGAAAATGCTGGTTTCTCAACTTTTTAAAATTAACTTTTTGAGAATAAATATACTAACTCAAACAATTATTTATTAAATACTTAAAATACTAAATTAATTTTCTCAAATTCCTAAAATCTTTCTAATCAATTAAAAGCTAATAAAAAAGTTATTTTTCACACCTTCTCACCGTAGTGATATGAACATTGAGATTTCTCAATGCTAGGGCTAAACATGACTTCTAGAAGACTTTCTCGTGTTACTTGTACTTGTACTCGTGAAGGTTAGCGTTTTGGCCGTGCATATAATATATATATATATATAACCCTAAAATTGATTATGTATTATAATTTCATCATTTTTGCGAAATCTTTGGCTGCTATGCTTAATTATTCTTTTAAGTTTTTTTTTCACAATTGTTCTAAATTACAACTGTGACTGTGTTATAATTAATAAAATAATAAAAAATATAAAAAATATAATTATCATAAAGAAAAGTACAAAAAATTATAGTTATGAAACACTCCATAATAATAATATTAGGTGTAATATAATGATTACAAATCACATTTTAAAATCTTGTCTTTCACATTCATTGGGATTAGAATATTATGGTTAAATGCATACACATT
>JANHAO010020263.1:0-12910 GCA_026873985.1 Saraca asoca | reverse complement strand
AATTTGTCAAAACCCCAATTTTCTCATTCATTCAAAATTTAAAATTTTAATTGATCAATTTCAAAATCAGGTTAGGGCTTTTATATATTGTGTTGTTTTGAGTTCATAGACATATAGATCGTGTTTTTTTTTACTAAGAATTGAGAGAAAAATTTCAAGAAAACCATAAGACTAAGACATAATTTTTCCATCCAAAGCCCAAAATTTGTCTTTATTCACGATTGCGAAAATTTCTTGAGGGATTTTGTAAAGCTTGTGATTTCAAATCGAACGGGACCAAAATCACGTTTTTTTCATGAGAATTGAAAGAGAAATTGAGATAATACCATAAGAACTAATGTTTTATTTCCCATGAAAACCCATTTTCTTTTGGTCCATAATTTCTAAAATTGTTAAATGGCAATGGTAGATTATGGAATTCCGATTTCAATGACATCAAAATCATGTTTTTTGGTTGAGAAATGAAGGAGAAATTGTCAAAAACCCGTGGCATGAAACTGTGTCCTACAAATGGGTTTTTTGTGGCTTGATTGGAGCTTGGACGAGATGAACAACACCTATACGCCAAGACCACTCATAGGCTAGGTGTGTAGGGGTCCGTGCTGCCTCCTTATGCGTCCTTTTGACATGCCATTTTTTCCTATGCACTCCACTCGTCGCCTTTTATTTTTTGGAATTTTTAATTAATTTTTTAATTTTTGAAAATATTTATTGCTGATTTTATAGCATTTAAAATTACTAAAATTATATTGTATTAATTGATCTTGAGCCTGAAATTTTTTATGTGTATTCCTAATAATTATTGGTTCATTATATATTGTGTACTCTCAGATTTGACATAATTTGATTAATTAAATAGTTTTAATGTTATTATATGAATATATTATTATATAAGGTTTAAAATTGTTAATAATTATGTAATATAATTTTAAGAGTTATTTTAGGCTATTGAAACCAATTTTGAGGCACTTTATATAATTGCGAACTCACCTTTGTAGGATTAATTGTATTAAAGTGTTATATTGTTGATAATGTTATTGCATTGGGGATTATGTTAATAATACACTTACCCTATCAGTTTGTCTTTATCAAAATAGTTCCTAGTGACTTGTTACATGCATTGAAATGATGTCTTTAGAGTTCTCAGTATCCTATTGATATTAGCTTTAGGGACATGATTTTAATATTAAGGAATTCATTTTTGCATGATAATTTGAGACCCTTAAGTAGGATTATAAAGTATGAAAAGGTTCAATTGTGGATAATTGCTTATTTATACATATGCTCGACATAAAAATCTCCCTTAATTTCTACATTTCTAGCTTTGCCTATCCAAATGAATACTCTGACAAAGCTGAATGGGACCAATTAGGATGACTGGGTTAAGTCTCTGAAATTGTTTTTGGCTATCTCAAATGTGGATGCTACTCTCACTAAGCATGAGTCTCCAAAGCCCACAGAAGATTCCTCCACTACTAGTATGACAAAATAAGAGAAGTGGGCTTATTCTAACAAAATCTACTTAATGACCATAAAGTATAACATGGACAAAACTATTAAGGAGAGCATCCATGAGATAGATAATGCTAAAAAATTTCTGAAGGTTGTAGGTGAGAAATTCAAGAAGTTTGATAAGTCTAAAAAATCCTCATATCTTTCTCTGTTGACGAAGACTAAGTATGATGGTGTTAGTAGTGTTCATGAACATGTGATGAAAATTGTGAACTAGTATAATAAGTTAAAAGTCCATGAAGGTAGAATTAAGAGATGATTTCCTAATCTAGTAAGTATTCGAATCTCTACTAGTTAAATTTGATGTTCTGGGGATCTCTTATAATGCTCAGAAAGAAGAATAGACTTTTGATGAGGTGATATCGATTCTTACTCAAGAAGAGTAGACAATGAAGAAGGGCAAGACCCACAACATTCACTTTACCTCTCATAAAACTGACAAGAAGAAGAAGTTGTTTAAGGGCAAGAACAATAAGCCACAGTTTAAGAAGAAATGGAATGAAAAGCCTAAACATCTTTCCTCTGGGCAATACTCTGGTGAATCTTCTAGTTAAAAATCAAAATATTCTTTTAATGAAAGATGCAAGTTTTGTGATGCTCCTAGGCATAAGCAAGCTAACTATATGAAATTTAAAAGTTAGCTTAAGAGAAAGAAAGGTAACCCCTGGCTCTAATATGCTTTGAATTGAATCTTGTTGATGTTCCTTCAAATACATAGTAGTTAGATATTGGTGCAACTATTCATGTTACAAACTCCCTATAGGAATTTAGAAGTCGGTGGATGCCAAGTGACCGAGAGTTGATGATCACTATATGGAATGGTATTAGTGTCAAGGATGAACACATAGGAGTAGTATCTTTGAAGTTATGTAATGGACATGAATTAATTTTAAAAGATATTATTTATGTACCTTCCATAAGAAGGAATTTAATTTCTATTTCTATGTTAGATAGTTGTGCTTACTCCTTTCATTTCAGTAATACAAGAGTATCTTTATATTATGATTCGGCTCTTGTTAGTTCTGGTGTTTTATCTAATGGCTTGTATATATTGGATGTTGATCTATACTCTATTGACTAACAATATTTAGATGTTAATAATCTCGTTGGAAGTAAACGTGGTAGAGTTGTTGAAAACTCTTCCATGTTATGGCACAAACTTCTGGGACACATCTCCAGGGAGAGAATTGAAAGGTTGATTAAGGAGAATATTATTTATGATCTGGACTTCTCGAATTTTGACAAATGTCTCAACTATGTGAGAGGGAAATTAATAGCTGGAGCTAGGAAAAATAGGGTTATTAGGAGTGAAGAAATACTGCAATTGATTCATACTGATATTTATGGACCTTTTACTCCTATTGCATTAAGAAGGATTCGATATTTCATTACCTTCATTGATGATTTCTCTAAATATGGTGGATTGATTTGTTGCATGAAGAATCCGAGTCTTTGGATGCTTTTAAAGCATTGAAGGTCGTTGTTGAATTGAAATTTGGCAAACAGATTGAATGTGTAAGGTTTGATAGAGGTGGTAAATTTTGTGGTAGGTTTGATGAAATAGGCAGAAATCCTTGACCTTCTGTCAGGTTCTTGTAGGAATGTGGTATTGAAGCACAGTACACCATGCATGGCACTCCTCAATAGAATGGAGTTGTAGAAAGAGGAACCATACCCTTCTGGACATGGTAAGATATATGCTTAGTCATAGTACCCTTCTAGAATCCTTGTGGGGAGATGCATTGAAGACTGCTACTTATGTTTTGAATCATGTTCCAAGTAAGTCTATACCAAGAACTCCTTATGAGCTTTTGACCGGTAAGAAGCCCAGTTTGAAGCATTTTCGCGTTTGGGGTAGTAAGGCAGAGGTGAGACTATATAACTTACAGTTGAAGAAACTTGATCCAAGATCTGTTAGTGGATTCTTTATTGGCTACTGCACTAATTCAAGGGGCTCAAGATTCTATTGCCTTATCATACCACTAGAGTTATTGAGTCTGATTGGGTTGTCCATTTTGAAGAGGACTTAGAGCAAGGTGTAACTCAAGAACCATGTATTATTGAATTCAGGGAGGAATGTATTGTTATTCCGACACCTGTTGTCCTTATTTCAATAACAATGGCTTCTCCATTGATCTATAATGATATTGTTGATCCTGTTGATGATACTAATATCACTTAACAAGTTAAGAATAATGTGCTAGACCCAGATATTGTTATAGGTCGAATTAGAAGATCTAAGAAAGTTCCCAAACCTACAAAGTCTTCTAAATTCAAAGATTATTTTGTATACTTATAGAAGCATGAATTTAATTCAGTGGAGGACTCTGATCCTATTTCCTTCTATGGTTGGCTACCCTAGAGGATGAATTGGCTTCTATGAGGAAGAATGATGTTTAGGAATTGGTGGAGTTACCTATTGGCTACAAAATTGTAAGTTGTAAATGGGTCTTTAAGACCAAGCATGATGCAAAAGGGGAAATTGAGAGATATAAGGCTAAACTTGTGGTGAAGGGATATAATCAAAAGGAAGGCATTGATTATAAGGAGACTTTCTCTCCAATATCCATAAAAAACTCCTTTCAAGTTATGATGGCATTGATTGCTCATTTTAATTTGGATCTCTATTAAATGAATGTTAAAATTGCCTGCCTTAATGGTGATTTATATGAGGATGTCTACATGGATCAACCTGATGGCTTTGCTAAAAATGGTAAGAAACATATGGTATGCAAGTTAAGAAGATCCATTTATGGATTAAAACTGGCCTCTAAGTAATGGTATTTGAAATTTGACAATATTATTTGCTCTCTGGGTTTTAAAGAAAATGTAGTTGATCAATGCATTTACCTAAAGAATAGTAGAAATAAATTCATTGTACTTGTGTTATATGTTGATGATATTCTTTTAGCTAGTAATGATATAAATCTCCAATTTGAGACCAAGCAAATGTTGACAGCACATTTTGATATGAAGGATCTTGGCGATGCCTTTTTTATATTGGGTATTAAGATTCACCGTGATAGATCATGTGGTATTCTTGGCTTGTTCCAAAAGAGCTATATTGAAAGAATTATGAATAAATTCAATATGAAGTCCTACAATCCTTGCATTGCACCCATTCAAAAGGGTGATAGACTCGCTAATACCAAGTGTCCACAGAATGACAAAGAAATTGCAGCTATGGAAAAGGTCTCATATGCTTTCGCTGTTGGTAGCCTTATGTATGCTGAAGTTTATACACATCTTGATATTGCTTTTTTTATTAGGTACTTGGTAGATACTTGACCAAACTTGGTGTGGCTCATTAGCAAGCTACAAAACAAGTCATGAGGTACATGCAGGGTACCAAAGACTACATGCTCACTTATAGGAGATCAGATCACCTTAAGATAGTAAGCTATTCTGACTCTGACTATGGTGGCTACCCAGATGATCATAAGTCCACATCAGAGTATATATTCATGTTTGCAGGAGGAGGTATATCGTGGAAAAATGTCAAGCAGATACTTACAACTACTTTGACCATGGAAGTAGAGTATATAGCTTGTTACAAGGCTACTCGTCAGGCAATATAATTGAGGAATTTGATTGTAGAATTTCAGGTTGTGGAGAGTATTTCTAGATGTCTGACTATATATTTTGATAACTTTGCTGTGGTGTGCTTCTCTCAAAACAATAGGAGCTCTGAGCGCTCAAAGCACTTTGATACAAAGTACATGTTTGTTAGAGAGAAGATTCAGAAGTTCCAAACTCATGTAGAGCATATACCTATAGAACTCATATTAGCAGATCCCCTAACTAAAGGCTTAACTATCAAAGTCTTTGTTGATCATGTAACCTATATGGGTCTAGTGAGATCTTTTGATATTTTGGATTAATTTATGGCAACATTATATTTTGTCATTATGTCTCGAGACTTGTAATTCACATTTTGAATAAATATGTTACTATTTTGTGATTGTCATATATTATTATTATTTTTGTTATTATAGTGCACAGTTTTGTGTTATGGCATATTATAGAGACATTTTGGACCCAATTTCATTTTGTGCAAGATATATCATTGAATTTCAGATGGCATCTTGAGCGAATGCTAAGGCTAATGTTGTTAGGAAATAGCACATTGATCACATATTTGGCATGCTATTTTGTTGTACATTTCCCTTTAACGTATTTGCACTCATATTAGGTTATTGGATTATAAGTGTCTTACATGTTTAAAATCATTACTCCTTTGAGTATGATTTTTTACATTGTTGAGATGCTTATAAATCTATATTGGACCATTAGACTATTGTGTTAGGTCATCGGGCCATGGGTATCTTGCATGTATGATATCAATACTCTTTCGAGTATGATTTTCTACATCATTGAGGTGTTTGTGAACCTATCTTGGGCCATTTTGGATGAGAGTGCTGGCTCAATTTAACATTCTATTGTGGCCACATATTGTTAATTAATTTGAAATTTTATTATTATTATTATTGAATTATGTAGTCCAAGTAGGAGAAAATGTTAGATTTTTATGTGGACTGACATAATTTAATTATATATATTTTATATCTTATTCATAAAATTTAGATTAATTAGATGTTAAATTATTTGGAGCATATTATAAACTTAATTAAACTCAAGTAGTTATAATCAATATTATTGGACTAATTATCAGCACTGCTCATAAGTAGATATGATTGAGCCTTGTATGTGGGCTTATCATGATGGGTAGACTTGACCCATTTCAATATATGCACAAGGAGAGGCCCCTATTCTTTTCCACGACTTATAGAATAGTTGCCCTATCGGAACTGTTACAATGGAACCCAACATGGAATAGGCGTAGTTTTTTTCTCCGTATCGTTGGACTCAGGATCAAGGATGACATCATTATATTCTACATTTCCAGGTATTCTGAAAATAAAAAATCCTTAAATTAATTGTCTATTGTTACATGCTATACTTGAGATTAGGAAAGTCTCGTATGAAACCTAAAATCTCTATTAGGAACTACATAAGAATGATACTTATTTATTTGTATTTATATTTACAAAATAGTAAATTTATAGCAAATATTCTATTTAATTCTTAATATTATATGTGAGGAGTGTGGTAAAAAATCACATCTTTTATTCAAGATAAGAAGTTATTTTCCTTCATTACCAGTCTACCATAGCATTTATGCATTATTTTAATAATCACATAATATATGTATATATATAATATGAAAATTTTTTACTTATATATAAATAAATAAGATTTTTTAATAAAAATAATTTATGACAAGACAAAAAAAAGGCCTAAAAAGGTACTAGATTAATTTTTTTTTATAAAATCATTTTGAGATCGTAGAAAAAATAAGTTGCCCACGTTGTTTTAGCCTTTAAGAGGAAGAGAGAGAAAGAACATGCAATATAGGCTAAGGAAACTCATAATGAATATAATTAAATTGTTAATTAAGTATAGTAAAGTAAAGGGATGGGATTTACGTTAAAAGGGCTAAAAAAGTGGAAGATGCTAACCATATCCTACTTGCAAAGTTCATGCATTTTGGTTTAACATGCTAATTTTGAAAGAATTTAGGTTATAATATACGCTTAATTGCATACTGATAGGTCAATGTAGCATAAAAAGTGGTGAGCAGATTCAGTGATTGGAATACCAAAACTTCATCATCAACTAAACATTAAACATAATATATATGGTACTTAATGTACAATGGGTTCATCGTCACGTGAGCTCTGAGCAATACCATTTCATTATTTGAACCTAAGCACTTATTATAAATCCTTATGTCGTAAGCCCATGTGATGAAGATAACCAATTTTTCATGGTTTTGCCAACATTGTTCTCTACTCCATTCTTAGTGATATTCAAATCCCTTTATCTTTTAAATAATTTTGAATAATTACATTTTTTGAGTAATTAATTGTAATCATTTACAAGAGATTTTGATATTTGATTCAGCGATTGGTTCTAAACACCATTAAATATTATATGATGGTTAATTTTTTGTCAATTGCAACGATTCATAGATAAAGTCAATGACAAAAGTTATAATTACAGTTAAAAACTTATTACAATTGTTGTAGTGAAGTTTTCTGCAATGAATATCTAATTGAAAATTTGAGAGCTTATCAACATGAAGTTTTAATCTTAATCTTCAGGGGTTAAAATTTGTAGACAACCTAGGTTGGATGCAATAACCTAAATTATATTGAAAATTACCCGTTTAAATATTATTAATTTTGATCTTAAACAAGACATATATGGATTGGGTGTTTAATATCTATAAATCTCATTTCTTGTGTTTTTTTTTTTTCAAATAAACTTAGCTCCTTTTGTTAAGCCATATGATTGTCCAAACAAGCAAAGAGGATGCCATATAAAAAATGAATATCCATTATGAAAGGAAACTACTTATAAAAAAAATCAAATTTTTGAAAATGTGAATCTATATTCAAAGAAAACCTCTCTTGCATTGCTTAACGATTCTAATTAAATGGTTTATTCTATTATGATATCATTAATAGCATAAGTAATTGTTGAGTTTTACTTTGATATGTTTGCTAAAACATCTTACAAGTTTACTTTTTTATATAAAAAAATTGTACCTTTTATAAAAATTTATATGATTTTACACTTTTTTTAAAAAAAAATTATACAAAGGACTATTATTATAGGTACTCTTTGGTACCTTGCAAAATGAGTTGGCAAAGACCTAATAGAAGACGAGTCCAACCAAAAGAGGTCTGAATCGTTCAAGAAACTAAGGTCACACGACAAAGGCACCAAGTTGCCTATTGCGAGCTCAAGACATGAGATGAGGCCAAAGCAGTAGCCCTTAGCTTGCTAGAGATAAGTCTCAACTCGCTTGATCAATAGGTCACCCTGCTAGAACCTAAATTGCCAAATGTAAGCCCAATACCATTGGTCGAAGGTCAAAACAATGACCATAGGATAGGAGCTCTAGCTTGCAAGATGCGACACCTTACCCAACTAGAAGCCCGTCGAGGTTAGACCTGAAACTAGCCTAGCTCGTAGAGCTAACTTGCAAAAAGTAACTTGTAGGGGCCCACGAGCAAAAACTAATATGCAAAAATCGACTTGCAGGACTCCAAATTGTCAAACACATTTATTACTTGATGTAACAGATTCACAATTCATTAAATTACATTTGTAACCTTCCAACCTTTATAAAAGGGGGAGGAACAGATACAACAGGTATTCCTCTAGGGAACACATATAGTAACTATGCTAAACTTTCACCAGAGAAATAAAATCATCCGTGGATAGAGGGGTCAATGAACAGACTTTAGCTTAACCATGTTAAAAAAACCATCTTTGCCTTTGTTGTTCTTCCTCTCCATATTTTCATCTCTCATTTTTCTAACCAATTTGCAGTTTGTGGTTTTAAGAACTATTCAAGTTGGCTGAGATTTACGTTTACCAAATTTTACTGTCAATAATATGGTGCTAGAAGGAGGGCCCATCTGCTTTCTAGTTACTTTTCTATCCACCTACAATGGTTAAAGGAAGAACCACTAAAAGTTCAAACACTCTAGTTAATCAACTGGAAGACATTTCCACTGCCAATGTCATCGTTGGTTTGCCCCCTAAAGCTCACCGCCAACATGTTGTTACTCCCAAAACCGATGACGTGCAGATGCCTTACCAATCCTAACAGACATTTGAGAGCACAATAAGAGAGTTAGTTAAGGTAGTTAAAGTGCTAACACAAGCACAAACCTTCAGTGCTCAAAAATAGGCAGAGATCGCTGCTCAGCTCTAACAGCTATGTGAAAAAGCTCAAGAGGAAAAGTCAACCAACCAAATGTGTGGACACTCTAACCTAACTTGCTCCACTAATTAGTGAATGAAATTAGGAGCTTGGCATACACGCAAGAATTGTGATAGTCAACGACATGGGGGTTTATGTCGAGCTAATAGCTCGAACAAGACTAGCTGAGGACGTACCTCAGGTCATTATTCCCATGACCAGGAAAGAAATCAAAGTCAACAATTCTTTAATCGAAAATCTGAGATATGAGATCTAACGATGGAAAAACTACTTTGAAAGATAAAGCAATTAGAGGAGTGCCCTTGAGCTTAAGATGATCAAGTTGACTACGAGGAGAGCTTGCCATTCTCTATAGAAATTGAAATCTAACATCTTCCTCACAAACTTAAGATTCCTGTGATCCCACCTTATGAGGGGAATAGCGATTCATATGACCATCTGGACGTGTTTATTATCCAAATGGATCTTCAAACAACCAATCCTCTAGTTAAATTCCATGTTTTCCCGGCTACACTAGGAGGCATACCTCAAGCATGATTCAAACGTCTCCCGGCTCATAATGTTAATATTTGGGAAGAGTGTCAAAGGAAATTCGCTAGCCAGTACAGAGCATTAAAGAGGTAACTCGCATCTTTCTGCCACCTTGTAATGGTCTTTCAACATAAGCATAAATCATTGAAATATTGCATAGCTAGGTTTAGGCATGAAGCCAATTCTGTAGAGAATCTCTCAGAGGAAAATATCTTGACAGTGATCTTAGCAGGACTCTGTGAAGATGGAAAGGTGTATAAAAGCCTATACAAGTCCCCGGTGAGAGACTTAGCCGAGTTCTACGAGCAAACCGCCAAATAGATTAGGTGAGAGGAGACATTTAGCCCCAAGAAGTCTGATCAGGCCAATAGCATCAGAAAGAGGAGTAATGACTGGAGTGGCGAGGACAGTCAAAAAGGTAACTCTAGTAACCAACCAGCAAAGAAGGCTAGGATTATGCGACCTCAGCATCAAGGTCACCATGATAGCTATAGCATCCTATTTAACACCTCATATAAGATATTTGCTACAGAAAGAAATAGGAAAGACTTTAGGAAACCCAAATGCTTAAAGGCCTCTAGTAAGTTTAGGGACACAAGCAGGTTCTGCACCTATCACAATGAGGTCAGCCATAACACCTTGCAATGTTGGGCACTCAAAGATGTATTAAAGGACCTCATCAAGGGAGGTTGCTTACAAGATTACGTTGTGAAATCTTCAGAACTATGACCTCAACAACCCCAATGGGATCCTGATCAAGAGCAAGCATCAACGATGAAGACCATTTTCTGATTTTGTAATGTAATGCAAAAATGAATGAAAGCATTTCAATTCTTTCTATCTGATAATCTTGAACAAAATCTTATTTGAGAAAAAAGTTGCTTTGTGTAAGTAAAGCCAAACTCGACTTCAATGCTAGCTTTTCAACTGAGGCATCTTGTGTGTTAAAATCATTGCTAGCTCATTAGACGAGGTTCGGATGTGCTAAAATAAACTCATTTCCAACAGAAGTTATAAGCTCACTGAGGCACGGAAGCATTAAAATAAACTCAATTCCAGTAGAAGCTATAAGCTCGCTAAAGCACAAAAGCATTAAAATAAACTCACTTCTAGCAGAAGCTATAAGCTTGTTGAGGCAGGGAGGCATTAAAATAAAGTCATTACTTCATTGAGCAATAAGATTGAAGCGAAAGATTGAAGCCCGAAAAGACAACACGATAGGCTGTAAGCAAAGACTTTGACTGCATAGCAGATTGTAGGTAAAGACTTCGCCAACAAAACTACAACTCTCAATCAGTAAAGTGAATTAAGAGTTAGGGCCCTAATGTTATGGGTATTTTCTAGTATCATGCAAAATGAGCTTGCAAAGGCCTAACAGAAGACGAGTCCAATTATAAGAGGTTCGGACTGTTCAAAAAACTAAGGTCGCACGATAAAGGCACCAAGTTGCTAGCTGTGAGCTCAAGACGTGAGATGAGGCAAAGGCTGTAGCCCCCAGCTTGCTAGAGCACACGACCAATAGGTCACCCTGCTCAAGCCCGGATCGCCAAATACAAGCTTGATAACGTCGGTTGAAGGTCAAAACAACAACCCTAAGACAAGAGTTCTAGCTTGCGGGACGTGGCACCTCACCCAGCTAGAAGCCTGTCAGGTTAGACCTGAAACTGACCAAGTTCACAGAGCCAACCTGCAAAAAGCAACTTATAGGAGCCCACCCATAGAAAGCAATCTGCAAAAGTCAATTTACAGGACTCCATATTGTTAAACACATTTATTACTTGATGTAACAGATTTATAATTTATTAAATTACTTTTGTAACCTCCCAACT
The DNA here is from genome assembly GCA_026873985.1 of Saraca asoca. Classification (NCBI taxonomy): domain Eukaryota; kingdom Viridiplantae; phylum Streptophyta; class Magnoliopsida; order Fabales; family Fabaceae; genus Saraca; species Saraca asoca. The sequence continues at coordinate 1,240 of JANHAO010020263.1, read as the reverse complement.
TTTATAAATGGAGGAGGAACAGATACAATAGGGATCCTTTCGGAGAATACATACGATAACTTTGCTAAATTTTTACTAGAGAAATAAAATCATTTGTGGACGTAAGGGTCAATAAATAGACTTTAGCCAAACCATGTTAAAAAACTCTCTTTGCCTTTGCTGTTCTTCCTCTCCATCTTTTCATCTCTCATTTATCCAACCAGTTTACAGTTTGGGATTTCAAGAACTGCTCATGTTAGCTGGAATTTGGGTTTACCAAATTTCTATGTCAACAATTATCAAATTTTACAACTCTGTTAACAATTATATTACACAAAAATCTTCAATTTTTTTTGTGAAAAGGATATAAAAAAAAACTCACATTCCCAGAAAAAAATAAAAATAAGTGATGCATAATAATTTGCTGGCCATATATCTTTAACCATGGAAATGTGCACAGGAAATGGGATTGGTTCTCTTGTAAGGGCATGCAGACAGACAGTCGTGGTTCCTGGGTTCACATGTACTTTGCCTTCAGATTTTGTACTCAAATTCTTATATAAACAATTTGATATTCTTGCCAACATAGTTTGTTTCATCATCATTTGCACATTAAGCGGTAATTTATCTAATTTTATATATTTATATATTATTATAATTTTAAGAAATTGTTATATATAATTTATATATATATATATATATATATATTTTGCACAGCCTTGTTTCAGGGGTTCCTTGTTTCTGGAAATTATTATAATTTGTAGAGATAGCCATGTGATTTTGGTTGACCTACATCCACATTCCCATAATTTGTAGATCTCTGCACATGCTCATCAAAGTTCATATCCTTTATCATCTCCATTTTCATTATCTTGTTATTCCTTTTTTGCGTTCTTTTTTCTGGCTTACTTAACAGTAGGGCTGTAGGGCTACACTATTGTCAGTCTTTATAAAAAAAAAATACAATTTTCAAAAGTAATATTCGAGGAGATTTATGAATATTGATTCATTTTTGGTTTTGGTATATAATATCAATAATAAAATATATAAAATAAAGTCCAAATTGAAGTTCAACATATACTACCTTTCCTTATTGGTATAGTAAGGTGAAGAATGTCTCCAAAAAGATTCAAAACCGCAAGAAGTAATTAATCTGATCATTACTAAATTCTTTACACTATAAAGATCTAAGATGCAATGTATTCAACCTCAAATGCAAGTTCAACTTAAGTAACGTAACTCTATTTACATTAATGATTGA
>JANHAO010020262.1:0-12910 GCA_026873985.1 Saraca asoca | reverse complement strand
AACAGATTTTTTTGTTTTCAGAAAACAGAAAAACAAGAAAACTGTTTTTAAAAACAAGAAAACAGTCTGCCAAACAGGGCCAAAATTTCCTTTTTCCTTTAAATTTATCAAATATTAATATTAAATCCATGAATTAAAATAAATATAATTTACATGACAATAATGCTACGCTCATTTTATTACACACATTCACCATTTTCATCCTCTTATATTTATAATTAGGTCATTTTATGGACCCTCTCACATTGATGGTTAATTCTCACTTTGAATCACATTATGTATTTATTTAGTATAACGATTAAATAATTTATTATAATCTTTTTTAGAAGTGTTTGGTTTTCATTTTAAAATGATTGAACAATTAATCATAAATAAAAATCTTGATTAATCTAAAAGTTACCCGTAATAATTTTATTTTAATGAAAATTATAGAAAGAGAAACATTAGATTTATATTTATATTAATCTTTTTTTTTTGTCCTTATTGAGCTTGTTCCAGCAATAATAATGAAAATTTCATTTTTCCACTTTGTCTTTATTGTCATTTTTAGTTAGTTAATGTAAAAAAGTAATTTTTTTTATATAACATCTAAATAAGAATAAATTATGTATAATTAATTATTAAAAGATATTATCAAATATAAATTATGAATTTATTTGGTATAATAATGAAATAATTAATTATTAATAATTTATTTTAAAATAATTGAATATAAAAAATCTATTTTATATTTAGTAAGGATGACAGATACTTGATTATAGATAATTTATTCAAATAGTTATTTGAATAATATAGAGGTTCTATTTGATAATTAGCATATTACGAATTGATGATATTAATTATTTGTATATATTTAGCAAAATCAATTGATTAAGTAAAATGATATATAAAAAAATTGTATAATTTATTATTTATTTAAAATTTTTTACTTTAGTAATTTTTTTATTTTAATATATTATTTATCGAATTAAATCTTTTTCTAAAAAATAAATTATTGTAATTTATTATTTATTAATTTCTTTTAAGAAATAAATTATTATAATTTATTATACTTATTAAATTTTTTAAAAATAAATAATTATAATCAATTATTTATTAGATTTTTTCTGAAAAAACAAATAAAATTGATTATAAATAATGATATCTTTTTACACATTTAATGTAAATCAACTAATTAAAAATACTAATTCTCACTTTTTTTGAAAATTAATTTATAATTTAGATAATTATTTATTAAACATTCAAAATAATGACACTTAATCAAATTGTTAAAACTCTTTAACTCAAATAAAAGTTTATCAACAGTTTAGTTTACTCATCTCATAGAAAAATAAAATTTTAATATTAAAATATTATAATAAATAAGTATTGTATTTATAATTAATTATATCAAATCAAACCTACGCCTATAATAGTGGTTACTCAGAATACACGTCTATTTTGAAAGCGATTTATCATTTTTGTAAAATAATAATAATAATAATAATAATAGTGCGGATAATGTTGGATTTGATAGGTAAGATCATCGTTAATTGTCGGCTGACCGGATTCATATTGGCTGGAAACATCTGGGGTTTAAAAATTCAAAGTTTGAATTTAATGTCTGTGGGTCCCAAAATAATTACAAAGGGTTTGACTCGCATGTCATGTGCCTTGCAATATCCCGAGACAGATAGGGAGAGACCTACTCTTATCGGGTAGGTGTCCGAAGCTAAGGCAACCTAGGCAAGTGTGTAATGGCTTGGGGCTCGATCTTTAATTTAAATTATTCTCATTGATGTTGGACAAAAAATATATATAATTAATAATTAATTAAATTACATACAATTAGTTTTTTGTTTTTTTCTTCATAATATAAGAAGGAGAAATCCTGATTAAAATTCAAAACTGAAAAAATGACATTTAATCAAAATTTCAATCGTATGTTTTAAGATTCAAGCTGCTACTATTTAACCTATTATTATTATTGCTATCTTCACTGGACCCAAGTAGAGCTTGCACCCACCGAAACTATACTTTTTTTTTTTTTGAAAGAATAATATAGTGTTTTTATTAATTATAATAAATTTATAATTAAATGTTAATTAATCAACCCACAATTTCATATTTTAATACTAAAGACCCATGTTATTAGCGCATTAATACATTTTTTTAATAGTTGAACCTATATACAAGTTACACGTATTTACTTCTGTATTTATATTATATATGTCAATTTTATAATATTTATCAATATAAATTATTTTAGTACATCATTTAATTTTAGATTTAAACCATATTAATCCATTTAAATCATTAAATTACTAAGCTTATTATTATATAAAAACTACAGTCTCACTCTTTTGCATTAATTCAGTTTTACTTAATCATGAATCTTATACTAAGTTTCATCGATCAAATTGAGAGACATTTTGTAAATAAAAAATAAATTAAAATAGGATTATTATAATATTATATGTATATATATATATATATATAAAACAAATATATATACAAGAGTAGCAATGGCATACATACAATTCACTCAAAAAAATTTGTATATATAACTAATTTCATGTTTTGACTTTAGTTACTATTTTTTTAGTTATCAGGGATGATTATTTTGTTAGCAGAATATTAATAAATTTATTACATTTTTTTTTATGATAACAATATTAATTAAATAAATTTTATGACATTTCATTTTTTAATCAAAAATACTCTACTAAAAAAATGCATAAATTGATAGTAAAGTATTTCATAATTTTTATTATTATTATTGATCCTCACTTATCTTCGGATCCGAGTCTGCCACTAAGTAGTAATTAGTCTTAACTATAATTTCATATTTTATTAATTAATTAAATTACATATTAATTAATTATTAATAATTTTTAATAATATAAGAAGGACAAAACCGATGAAAAATTGAAAATAAGGAAATGGGATTTATGGAAATCCAACTCTCGATCTTACGATACATAGATACACCTAGTCGTAAAAGTGCGGCAATTAAGCTATTTGTTTACCTAGTATTATGTAATATACCATACGTATTTAAGAAATTTCCAACTAATCACTAATTGAATGGTTAGTGAAAGATCAACTGAGCGAAGTAGAGAAAGACCTAATCAATTAAGTTCATAGGTTGAAAATGGACCAAGCACAACAGAGGAAAATCGACTGAGTGTGACTAAGATCAACCTATAATAATTGATCTAGGAGGTGGAAATTGCCACAAACTCTTTAATAATCAAGTTAGTCATAATAAAAACATTCAAGTTAATGTCAATGATCATAAAAAATCTCGTTATTTATATCTGACTTATATTTATAATAATTATAGATGATTAATAGATAAATCATATTTAATCACGTAATCTTTGTTAATAAATCAATATCTTTTAAATTAAAAATATATCAATTTTCTTTAATGAGATTAATATCTTTAATTAAATTATAATTATTTATAATTGGTCTTTAATTCTTTACATTTGATTAGGACTATCTAGTGATTATCATGTGTCTAGTCAATATGATCTTATGTGATCAATTATATATATGTTCATATGATCGGTCTTGTCATGTAGTCTCATTTCAACATATTTATCACTATATGATCCCATTCCAACATATTCATCACTTACCTCACAAATCAGTTTGTAACAAGGCTTGACCAAGTATGCACCTTAATGACTAATTGCTGTGTTGTCTTAATATCGTCCATTCTTAGAGTATTGTTGCCAATCATTCATTTGTTGCCTCCACGGAGATCACCACTTGGTTAGTTATTCGTTAGCTAGTATAGTCATTACATTATACATTGCTACATCACTTCCAGTTGATTTGTTAGTCGTGTACACGACCTTCACGACCACTGTTGACTAAAATATTCATAAAGACTTAATGGGCTAACGCTTCAAGGTTGGGTTGATCATCACAATTGGCTTTACAAGCTAAATCCTTAGAAATTGACTTGAATATTTTGATTGGTCTTAAATAGTGACTTGATCATTTCGCTCGATGTTGTGAGCTATATGCTTAGATTCGGTCGAAGCCCTTTGACCTAATCATCTCAATTGGTCTTAAACAATGATCTAATCATTTTTATTAGTCTTAAGCAATGATTTGATCATTTTTATTAGTCTTGTTAGTTATATGCTCAAAATTTGAATAGATAGCCTATGACCTGATCATTTTGCTTCATCTTAACTAATGACTTGATCATTTTGATCGACCTTAAACAATGACCTGATTATTTTAATCGTGTTCATAATATATGCTATTTGTAAAAGATAAAGCACGTTATGCTAATGCATTATCTTTTAAATAAAAATCTTTGTAAATCGATCAATTTAATCATATTAGTATCTGACTGATCATTTTGATTGTGTCAAAGACTAATTGTATCAATTAATTGATGAATGATCTCTTAAATCGTATTGAGACATTGATCGTTGATTGATCACTTGGGTCGAGTTGATAAGCTATTGATAACCAACCATTTTAATCGAATAAGTTGGGTTATTTATGTCCGATTGATTGATCATTTTAACCATGCTAATGCATTTGATGGCCAATCATTGTGATCATATTGATGAACTATTAATCAATCATTTCAACCGTATCAATATATTTGATGACTGATTATTTTGATCAGATTTATTCACCATTTAATAGTATTGTTTGATCAGTATATGTATGAGCAATTCAGTATAGATCGACAATCAAGAAGAGTCAATTTTATTCATCAATCATTTTAAAATATAACTCATCATTTATAATGAATGCTAGTTTTTCTTAGTCTTCCAACCATATTAAAATTTGGTTATATCTTATCATCAAATCTAATGGCTTAAAAACCTTCCTACTTTTTCTTTATTATTAGCATGGTCTTTCTCAGGCCAATCATCATTGTGACCCTCTGGTTCATTGAGCAAATAACTCTGTTAAGGAATTTGCTAGCATTTTAGCTAATGATTTCAAAAAATCTCCTGATTAAAGACTAACCAAAATTGAAGGTACTACCACCTCCTCTTACAAATTCTTGATCTCCAAGGTCGCCTAGTTAAAACGACCTAGGTAATCTTTAATAGACTTATTTTGTCCCTGCATAATGTTTATCAAGGAGGCATTGGTTTTCTTTTGTGCCTAAGAAGTTGCAAAATGTGCTAAGAAATGGTTGACCAAATCTCTGAATTTTGTGATATAATTTGGTTTATGTTATGTGTATTTTTGGAACCATGTAAATAGGTTGGTAAAAATCCAACGGACAGGCCTAGCTAATAAGGGCCCAACTTAATTGAAATTGAGATCGTTGAAGCAACTCGTGAGGTTGCCAAGTGCGAGCTCAAATCACCGATCAAGGGTCAGCAGCAACCTCAGGTCATTTGATCTAGCTCTTAGATCGAGACACGCTAAGGTCTAGCCTGTAGATCGAAGCTCACACACTGTAGTTAAACCTAAAGAGGGATCAACTTGCAGACACCAATTTGCAGAAATCAACTTGTAATTAATTTATTATTTTCCTTTTTTGAACTATGTTAAGATTGTAGCACTCAAGCCATTATAAATAGGGGTGGAAATCATTGTATAAGGAGATCTGAATGGAAAGACTCTCTGCAAAAATAGATAGAATCATAGAGCTAACAATGTACTGTTACTTTGCCTAAATACTTAACAAAATAGATTGAGAAATAAATTATCATGGACGTAGGGGTAGATTGACTTTAGTCAAACCACATTAAAAAACTCTTGGTGTCTCCCTGTTCTTCCTTTCTCTCTCTCACTCACTCTCCCTCTCAATCTCTCTTTTATATCTAGATTGCAATTTGGGATTTTATGAACTTATAGGTTGATCAGATTTTGCTGTCAATATTTTAGCGCTAAAAAGGGGGCCCTAAATTGCATTCTGATTGACTTTTCATCCAGTTACGATGGTCAAAGGAAGAACTATTAGGAGTTCAGACGCTCTAGTTGACCAACCAAAAGGTTACGTAGAACAGCCAACGGAATCAATTCTTCTTGCAGTAGACACTTCCGCCATCCCTGTTATAGGTATTGCCATTGGCTTGCCCCCTACAGCCCATTGCCAGCCTGCTGATATTGTTCCTGAGATTGATGAAGTGCAAACATGGCACTAACATTAGGAAACACTTAAGAACACAGTGAGAGAGTTGGCTGAGGTGGTTAGGATGCTAACACAGGCACGAGCCCTGAGCATGCAAAAGCAAGTTGAGGTCACTACAACCGAAAAAGTACTCCAACAGCCACGTAAAGGGGGTCAAAAGGAGAGGTCAATTAGAATACTTCAGCACGCTGATTCAGCTTGCTCTTTTAATTCACAGATAAGATCAGAGGTTCAAGATCTTGCAAAGACAATGACAATCAACGACGTGAAAGTTTGCATCAAATTGAAAACCCAAATAGAATCAGTCAGGAACATACGTAAAAAGGTATAGAGCCTCGACTCGTTACTTCCATGACCAGGAAGATAAAAGGGGTCGCGATCTTCGAGTCGATGATATGAGATGCAAAACTTAATGGTAGAAGAACTGCTCTAGAGGATAAAGTAATTAAAAGAATGCCCTCAGGCTTAAAATAGTTAAGATCACTATGAGGAAAGGGTACCATTCACTAGAGAGATCAAGACGGAGCCTCTCTCTCATAAGTGTAAAATCCTTATAATCCCACAATATAATAAGGATAGAGATCCATATGGCCACCAGACACATTCAATATGCAGATGGATTTTCAGGCAACCAATTATCTAGTCAAGTGTCGTATCTTCCCAGCCATTCTTGAAGATATACCTTAAACATAGTTCAGGAATCTCCTGGCTCACAGTATTAATAGTTGGAAAGAGTGCCAAAGAAGATTCATCAAAAAGTATAGAGCACTGAGAAGCCAACTCGCACCATCTTGCTATATCACAATGATTGTTTAGCAAAAGAATGAATCGTTGAAAGACTATATCACCAAGTTCAGATGCGTAGTCAATAACGTAGAGAGTCTCTCAGATGAAAGCATCTTGACATTGATCTTAGCGAGACTCCACAAGGATGGCAAGCTATATAAGAACATATACAAGTCTCCAGTAAGGGACCTAGGTGAATTTTATGAACAAGCTACCAGAGAGATTTGGTGACAGGAAACTTTTGGCTCGAAAAAATCTGATCATAAGGACAAAACAAACAACTCTGACTAGAATAAAAAAAGAAGCTATGTCAAGAACAACAAGGAGAGTCAGAAGCATGGCTCCGAGAATTAAGCCGCAAAGAAGGCCAGAAACAAGCAATTTCAACAACCTCAGCACTTCTAATTTTTTAAATATTATTCAAATATAAAAATACCCAAATTTGTCTTCAAGCTATTATGTTTTCTAATTTCTGAACAAATTTCAGGAAGGTCTCAGTTCAGACTAAAAACTTAGTGATCTTGTACTGTGCCTTATGCTTCTAAGAGCTCGCAAGTCCAGTGGCAAGACACTAGGTCTGCACTGGGAAAGTCTATACCTTATCAAGGAAGACTTGGGAAATAAGGCTTTTTACTTATGAATGAAGCTAAATTTCCACAAACTTGGAATGCTAAATATCTACTCACCCTCCTAATTTGGAAGGAGCATTCAACCTAACAAATATACATTGTCTAACTTGACAAATATACATTATCGTAGCCGACGGACAAATATCCATTGTCTTGCTCAATGAATATATATTGTCATGGTTTGCTAGCTGAGGAGCACTCACACGACCCATTAAATATTTGACTTGACGAATATACATTGTCTTGCTTGACAAATATACATTGTCATGGTCAAACCGATGAATATACATTGTCTTGCTTGATGAATATACCTTGTCATGATCAACCCAACAAATATACATTGCCATGGCATGCTAGTTGAGGCACAACTCTCATGCAACCTACTTGGGCACTCAGACTCATGCTAGCTGAGGCGTAATTCTCATGTAACCTACCTGGGCACTCAATCCATTGATAGCTGAGGTTCATCGCCTTACTGGGCATTCATTTTAACCAATGTTTATTAAGTCATGGTTTACAGGAACTCATTCATGTTAATCAATATGTTATCATCTACAACCTATTATCCAGCTTAGCATATTTGGAAAAGCAAGAAAATTGTGAAAATTGATTAAAAACCTCTTTCAACGTGGTGAATTTACATATGAAAATTCAAACATATAGATCAAAATAAGCCTACAACTATCATGGCTCTAGAGGAAAGCTAACTTTTAAGAGTTGAACCCCTGATGGGTTGAAGGATTAACATATTTGATGAGCAAGTCATCCATTATTTGGTCATCGGCCAAGTTGTCCTCAAACTTTTCTCTTCTCAAGAAGGCAAAAGAACAAAGGTGAAAGAACTAAAATCATCAACATCACCACGAGGAAATAAAATCTACACAAAGCTTTCCAAAATCCTCAAAGAGGAATTGGCCATGGGAATTTCCTATGCAGTAGGCCATATACGCCCAATAGCACCTCATCTAAGATCTAGATCATCAAAAACATGGGAAGTCCAACCGATGTACCCATCAAGTCATGCTAAGAAACAGGAAAGAAGGTTTTTTCATGCCTTATATAGCTCGTCTAGCCTCACTAATAGATATAGAGACTGATCAACTGCCCTTAATCTAACGGTCCAGCAAATAACAAGGCTGCCACGTCAACGGCTATAAAAGAATATGCATTAAATAAATGGCCTAACAAAATAGTAAGATAAATATCCAAAGGACGATACTACAAATCACAATTACAAGCTTTTACTAGCAACCTACAGCTTCCAGTCTGCAGATCACACAGAGCACTGGGGGGACTAATGTTATAGGTATTTTTGGAACTATGCAAATAGGCTGGTAAAAGTCTAACAGACAGGCCCAGCTAATAAGGGCCTAGCTTAACTGAGATTAAGGTCACTAAAGTAAGGTGTCAAGTTACCAAGTGCAAGCTTAAATCACTGGTCAAGGGTCAACAGCAACCTCAGGTTATTAGATCTAGCTCTCAAATCGACACACACTGAGGTCTAGCTTGTAGATCGAAGCTCACACATTATGGTTAAACCCAATGATGGACCAACTTGCATAGATCAACTTGCAGACACCGACTTACAGAAATCAACTTACTATTAATTTATTGTTTTCCTTTTTTTGAATTATGTGAGACTGTAACATCTCAGCCACTGTAAATAGGAGTGGAAATCATTGTATAAAGGGATCCGAATAGATAGACCCTCTACAAAAATAGATAGAATTATAAAGCCAACAATGTGCTATTACTCTGCCTAAATACTTAACCAAATAGACTGAGAAATAAATTATCGTGGATATAGGGGTTGATTGACTTTAGCCGAACCAAGTTAAAAAACTCTTGTTGTCTCCCTGTTCTTCTTCTCTCTCACTCACCCTCTTAATCTCTCTTTTATATCCAAATTGTAGTTTAGGATTTATGAACCTATGGGTTGATCAAATTTTGCTGGCAACAGTTTCAGACTCATAAACCAATGTAGTCATGCCTTTTTCAAAGTTGTGAAAGATGCTATGCACATAATCGCATTAGGTACTCTCGAGAGAAGCATTACTTCCCAAAAAGCTTTTATATGTTCTTGTGGATTGATCATGCCATCATAGGACTCTAGGTTGGTTGGAGTCTTGAAATTATATGGTATTTTCACTTGTATAATTTCTTGAGTGAATGGATGAGTGTTCTCTTGATCGTGATTATTTTAAAATCTATAACTACTGTGATCTCGATCGTTAGAAGATCGATAAACCTTTCTATTCCAATCATATGAACAATAATGGCTATAATCGTCATGCTTCCATGAACCGTAGAGCTTTCACTTATAGGTCCTGCTTCTTGCTGATAGAAAGGTTGCCAATCGACATTAATGTTTTGGTGTTGTTTTTGGTAGAGATCATAAGTCACCGATCACGTGTATGATCACATGATTGGTCTCATACTTAATCATGTAGTCTCATTCCGACACATTTATCGTTATGTGATCTTGTTTCAATATATTTATTATTTTTTTATAAACATGTTAATTAAAAACATTCACTTTGAACTTTCATACTCAATTTATTTTAGCTTGAATAAATTATCTTCAACTCAATTAAAAAGATAAATTAGTTAAATTATGACTAATTTGGCATTGAGGTGAAAGGAAAAAGAGTTGAAGGTGTACAAGGGAACCTTTACCCTATGTTTAAATGAATATGAATATCATGAGAAGAAAATGGTATAGTTATGAGAAAATTTTGGAAAAAAAAAATCATAATTTTGAGAGGACGGAAAATGGTAGTCATAAATTGCACTTTTGTCCTTTTTATTTTTTTTTCCCCTTCTAATTCATATAAGAGAAATTTTCAAAATACAATATATTTTTTCTCTATTTTCTTTCTACCCATCCAAACTTAAGGTTATTGGATTTAAAGGTTTACATGAAAAATCCAAATGTAAAGTATAAGTTTGAAATAAAATTTATTTCCAAGAATTTGCTCAATATGCACGTATAATTTTTTGTGAATTTTATAATTTTCATATATTCTTACAAATTTTCATAAAAAAAAGTATAACGTTTTTGTAAAAATTATCTTTTAAAAATTTTGTATTGCAACTTACAATTGTTTTATGTATCTAACTACCACAAATCAAATCATTACAAAAGTTAATATTTATAAATTTTTTTACAAAAATTAAAAAAAAAAAATCTTAATAGAAAGAGTGTGCGTGCCAAAAGATTATTCTTATCTTTATGATACACAGTAATGATTCAAAGATGCCAAAGATTGATTACTTTATTATCAACATCTTGTCTTTATGATTTGCTCTACTTGAAATGAAATGGACAGGGAAGGAAGGTTGGATAAAGAATAGATGCCCTGCTTAATTAGGCAGATAAGCTTTTGGTCACAAGGAAAAAGTTAAATTCATGCAATTCAGCAGGTATTACTTCCCCCTTTTTTTTATTTATCGCTTTAAATTATTAAGAATGTATTTTTTTCCTAGATTTATCCTTATTATTCTTAAGAATGTATTTAATAATCTTTTTTATCTTGAACTGCAAACAAAAAGAAATGGAAAGAGTATATTAATAAAGAAAAAATACAAAAAAAAATCTTTAATTTTGGAGCACTTGAATATAACTCTCATTATCCATCTAATTAACAATTTCTTTTAATTACATGATTTGTATATGAGATTTTAAAATAAAAATATTATATAATTATATGATAATATGATACATCATTTTTTAACACAATCTCAAACTTATTATTTAAAATATAACATATCAATTTTAAAATTTTGCACTAATTTAAGTAATACAAAAATAATTTAAAATTTATAAAAAATTATGAAAATTCAACATCAAATAATATTATGATATTTATTTAATATATTTATAAAAAATCATGTAATGAATAAAGCGATTACTTAGATAGATAACAAGACTAATTTCAAAATATTTTATAATTAAAAGTTTTAATTTGAAGTTATTAAACTTCATGGGAGAAATATTCAATTACCTTACAGTTAGAAAGGAGTTTTTTACAATTTTTCCCTTATAATAAGTGTATTGTTTGTAAGTTTTGAAAAGAAAGAACAATGAAAAAGTTAATTTGGTCCTATTATTAATATAGCAAGGGGTTATAATCCGTTAAATTGTTTGTAGCTTTTTGACTTTTTCAATTATTTGGAAGTTTTTTTTCAAAGGGGGGCTCACATGACTTTGGGGGCACCCCGGCCAAGTGTCCCAACCACCAATTTTTTTTCATTTTTCTTTTTCTTTTTCTCTTTTGCTTTCTTTCCTTTTTATCTTTTTCTTTCTGGAACCCATCGTCTTCCTTCCCCTTCAGTCTCTCTCTTTCTCTCTCTCTCTACTGTGGAGACATTGCTGGCCATCCCACTCCCCGAAACGCCCAACCTTTTGCCGCCAACTACCTCCGTCTTCTGCCAACAAATAAAATGCATGATCTATGATGATCAGATATAAGGTGACGGTGGCATTCGAAAAATAATTTTTTGATATATTTTCTTATGATTTTAGGGATTTTAATCGTTTAATTAAGTGAATTAATTATTTTAAATATTTATTAAATAATTATTTAAGTTAATTTTTTATTTTTAAAAAATTAAAAAATTTAATTATTTTTAAATATTTAACATTTAAGATATAAAAAGATATTATTATTCTAAATTAATTTAATTTTTCATATCCTTATTGTTGATATAAAATTTTTTTATAAAAAATTATGTATAAAATATATTTTATAATAAATTATTTTATAATTGATTCATATATATATTAAATATATTATTTGATCATTTATTATTATTTTTATCATTAACTTATAAGAAATAATAATATGAATAATAAAAATTAGAATAATTAATAATAATAATAATAATAAAATTATTTTTATCTAAAATTATTTATTTTTTAAAAAATAATAAATTATAATGATTTATTTTTAAAAGCAATAAATAAATTATAATGCTCTTTTTTGAATAAAAAATTGATAAATGATATTTTAAAATATAAAATATTATAAAAATAAAAAAAATCTCAAATAAATTATAAAATAAGTTTATAATCTTATACCTTATTTTTCTTATAAATAACTAATAATAAACAATCAATTTTATTAAATTTTTATAAATAATTAATATTATCAATTGATAAATCAGTTAATATAATAATTATCAGTTAATCAATAATAGTTAACATAATCAATTATAGTCAGAACTTAAATATTCATTTGCATTATCATATGCTTTTAAGTGGGTACTCTATTCAATCAGATGGTTCTTCTTGAAGCTTGTTCTGTTAGAATAAAAATTCTACATATATGGGGCCACACATGTAAATATTAAAATGTATGACCATTATTTAATAAGCCTAAATTAA
>JANHAO010020261.1:0-12913 GCA_026873985.1 Saraca asoca | reverse complement strand
ATTTGATGTAACACAACTGTAGCTAGCATTAAATGCTTGTGTGCTCTTCTTCTTCTATAAATAGGATTATCTTGTTAGAGGAGAGAAGAGGCCAATCTTGTAAACAAAAGTTCCTATATATAATCAATAAAATCTCCGCCATGGACGTAGGGTCCGGTACCGCCCGGATTTAGCCGAACCAGGTTAAAAATATCGTTATTCCTCCTTCCTCTTCCTCTTGATCATCCTCTATAGCACTTCAAGAGTGGCATTGATTCCTGAACCTTACATTCCGTTGGTCGGAGTTTGGTTCCCGTTGACGAACCATATTTCGACGTCAACAGAAGGTTTAGTAAATATATAAAAATATGTCTCACAACAGAATTATGTTATATGTATAATTATATTACTTTCTTTGTGTTAAAGCAAAGTAAAGAATTAATAGGCTTAATTATAATATTGATCTTCTAGCATACTGATCGTATTTAGTTTCTTTTAAAGAATAGTAGGAGAGCTAATTGATGGAACACATTTTCCATATGTTATTAGCAAATATTTATATAGATACTATATAATGAGCTAAAGATTTACATAAGAGATAATCAGATTAGTTACAATAATAAAAAAACAAATCTTATCTAATAAGATAATTAAATAGAAAATTATCCTAAATGAAATACAAAAGTTTAAATATTTGAATCTTTTACACACCCGCAAGATGGAGGCACCATCAATAGCTCCAATCTTGCTTGTTAGACAAATATGAGTGGTAGCAAGCAATGGTTTGGTGAGTAAATCTACAAGTTGATGAGAAGAAGGAATGTAAGTGACCTTGACATGAGATTTGTTCATGGACAATACATTAGCTGCCATGTAAGTTGCTCTAATGTTGTCATAATAAATTAATGGTGAAATTAGAGGTGAATGATGCAATTCTTGCAATAGTTGATGAAGGCACAGAATTTCTACTACAATACTAGTAACTGCTTAGTACTCAGCTTTTGAGGAAGACCTAGCTACTATTCTTTACTTCTTTGAATAGCAAGAGACAGCATTGGATCGAATGCATATTAGCTGAGACTGAGGAATAATCATGAATATTCCTAGCCCAATCAACATTGGAATATGCTACCAATGTAGGATTAAAACTACCTTTAAGAACAAGGCTATGTTGGATAATAGATTTGAGAAAATGCATTACCCTCTTTAGAGCTTGAAAATGAGTAACAATAGGCTTATGCATGAATTGAGCTAGCTTGTTCATAGGAAAAGCCAAGTCTGGGCGAGTGAGAGATAAACATTGAAGTGCACCAATATTTTTCTATAGGCTACATGATTTGTTGGAGGTGAACCATCATGAAGTTACAATGTGGTCCTTGTGGAAATTAATGAAGTAACTGGTTTTCCTTCATGCTGTAAGAAGCATTCAAGAATATCACAAGCATAATTCTTCTGGGACAAAAATTGCCCTTGATGGTGAGGAAGAATTTCAATGCCCAATAAATAATAAGGAAACCCAAGATCCTTAAGTGAAAACTCTGATGCTAAAGCCTTTGTAAACTAGTCAAGAATGATATTATTATTCTTAGTAGACAACAAGTCATCAACATGTACTAGAAAATAAGCACAAACATCATTGTTGTGATAAATAAGCAATGATGATCGCATTTGGAATTGGTAAAACCATAAGAAAGCAAGAAGGAGCTTAATTCCTTATACTAACCCCGAGGGGCTTGTTTTAGCCCATAAATGGCCTTACGCAATCGACATACATGGGAAGGAAACTGTTTATCAACAAAACCTAGTGGTTGAGACATGAAAACCTCTTCAGATAGTGTACCATGAAGAAAAGTATTGTTAACATCCATTTGGCATAATGACCAATGATGAGAGAGTGCAATGGTGAGAACAATTTTGATTGTTTAAGGCTTAATCATAGGGCCAAATGTCTTGTTGTAGTCCAGTCCAGGGTGCTAATGAAACCCTTTTACCATAAGTCTAGCTTTGCAACCAGAAAGCATGCCATCTAGATGCTATTTTACATAAAATATCCATTTGTTCCTACTATTGTATTGTTTGCAGAAAGAAGAACAAGTTCCTAAGTTTGGTTATGTAGAAGAGCTGAAACTTCAACTTCTATAGCAACCTTCCAATAAGTCTATTTAAGAGCTTACTTGTAAAAGGATGGTTCAACTGTATCAGGAAGTGGGTATTTAAATATGTTGTTCATTGACCGAGTGACCATGGGATAAGATCTTGAAGAGATGGGAACTAGTATAGTAGTTAGTAGAGAAGCAAAAGAAGAAGATGGCAGTGATTCTTAGCTTGAAAACAAGTCTTCGAGCACATGAGATAATGTAATGCCTTAAAAGGAAAATAATAAGAAAAAAATAAGGAAAATGAAAATATTTTTCTGTTAGGCCAAAGTGAAGATTTTGAATCTTTATTGGGGCTGTAATGTAATTTTCTCTTTTTTAAGAGGACCTTATCGAAGATATTGACGAGTCAACAAGGCTAAACCGCAAATTGTTCTATTTCATTTGTTTTTTTCCCCAACACTAGCTTCTTTCTCCTATGTGCTACTTTCTTTTCCAAAAAATTTTCTGCGCTTCCCGTCCATTTTGCCAATGTCTTTTTTTGCTCTTTGATCCACCACCGTCCAGTAAGCTCCGATGATCCTTCCTCCTCCAATCGCTCCTCCCCTTTACCAGTCCAGCTTGGTAGCTTCCCTTCCCTCCCTCTTCGATGTGGTTTGGCCAGGCTGCAAATTGGCTTGCCAAAGGCGATCTAATCCAAACCAAGCTATCCACAACTTCTTTGGACATTGGTAAGTCTTCCTAAAATAAAAGATTTATTTTAAATAAAGTCTCTACTTCAAGTTATCAAGAAATTTTACCTAAAACCCTCACCTTTCAAAGTTGATGAATGCTGAAATTTTCTTATTAATTTGCTTCAGTGTTACTCCCCTAGAAGAACCAAGCACACCAACATCAAAATTTTGAGTTTCAGCCAAATATCCAAGTAGGTGATTCTGTTACTTAATTCTTGAAATTTTAGCTTAGATATTGAAGTCTAATGTTAGTGTAAGATAGCTGTGTCTAGTTAGAGGGCATTAAATTTAAGTTCAAAAATTAATTTTGATACTTATTATACCCAAGTAGGTAGATTGACTCAAATTTTCAAGTTGGCTGATCTAGCACTTTGAGGAATCTTCTTGTGATGTTAACCATTTCTCTTAAGGTAAATTAGATTGATTAAAGAGTCTCTAAGGTGAGTAGATAATCCTACTCTCTTAGTAAATCTCATTTTGTAATATGAAATTATTTTGTTATATAGAACACTTTGAGATTTGATTAAATAGATTTTTGATGTTAACTTGTTTCAAATGTTTAATTGTATACTATATATATACATATGAAAATGATTTGTCATGATGAAATTATATATTTTGGGACTAATGATTTTATGTTATTATATGATGTATAAATATGAAAAGGACTTGGCGTGATTTATGTTTTGTGATGACTATGATTTACAGAACCTATGATTTCATATTACGGAGATATGGAATTTTTTATATTTTTTAAGTTTATGCTACCTGGGATGTTTGATGATATGTTTTGATTATTGATATTATGATATGAATAGAATGTCTCTTATTTATGAATAGACTAGGTAGCATAATGTTTTCCAAATATCTAACTGTTTTGAAATCATGGATCCATTGGTAATTGCCTGGAAACTCTCAAGTGCACTTGTGATATGAATATCTTATTGGTGTATTTGGGGGAGAATATATATGAATATCTAATTGGTGTGTTTGGTGGATTACATAGAAAATTTTTAGGTTGGTTACCTTTAGGAATTATCCTTTGGATCTCAATGGTATTTAAGTAAAAGAGCAATTATAGAATATTTTGCTACTTGAGTATTGGTAAATTTTAGAGAATCTTATTGAATTATTACTGTGTTTACACCATGATGAATGTTTTTCGTAGTTTTACTCTTGTGAATACCATATTTTAAATCATTTGATTTGCCAGATGAATGAAAGTTTCTGAACTTATCTTGAAATTGTGACCTTGGAACTGGTAAGCTTGTCTTTATTATCATATACATATTTTATCCTTTTGGGTTTTGAATATGAATTATAAACTAAGTTTTGGTTTTTTATAAGATTATTTTCTCACTAAGTTTCTATGAACCTCACCCTATTTTTTTCCATGTTTTTCAAAGCCTGAGGATACTCCTACTGTCCCTCCTCATCATACTGGTTTAGGATATGCTCATTGATCGAGTAGATCACCTTCTGAGGAGCCTAAAGGTGTATTGATGATGAAAACCTTGGCAGTTGGTAGCATTGTTATTTGCATGTATTTTGGTTAGTGAATGCCTAGTAGGATATAGATTTGTGATGTTTGGGCTATTGTGATTTTTGAGTTATTGTACAGGATGTGTATAGGGCATGTAGCACTTGTCTGTTGCAAAGGCCTTGCACCTAGGTGTCCGAAAAATAGAGGAAACTTTGCTGGATTTTTGGTAGGATCTAAATGTAAATATTTGTTACACATCAGTATAATTGTGGTCTATGGTATATTGAGTTAATTAGCAAAGATTCTACATTTTAGGCTTGTAGGAGGTTTCCTATTAGTGACCTTCTACGCTGGTCATATTTCATGGAGTGACTGTCACACCCCAATCCACGAAACATGACCAGCATAGAAGATTACCATTAAGAAACCTTCTACAAGCCTAACTATGCAAGAAGGCACACTAAAGACACAATTTCATCAACGTAGAACCAAATATGTACATGTCAATTTCTATAAAAAATCCAATAGAATTTCCTCTATTTTTCAAACTTTTACGCATAAGGCCTATATAATCACAAAGGACTACATGTCCTATACAAAACCTGTATAGTAATATCAAGTTCACAATAGCCCAGACAACACAAGTCTATACCTATTAGGCTTCCTCCAGACAAAACACATATGTATTACCACTATACCAACTGCCAATGTTACACCATTCATATACCTTTAATCTCCAGACGATGTGATCTACTCGATCAATGAGCAGATCCAGAATTAGGATGGTGTGGAGAGACTATAGGAGTATCTTCTGGCTCTAAAAAAATATGGAGAAGAAAAGAGTGAGTTTCATAGAAACTTAGTGAGCAAATAATCCCACAAAAACTAAAATTTTCTTTTACTCCACAATAAAATAAAATAAAATAAAATAAGTACAACATAAAATGCTATAAAGTTAATTATTTTAGCATAAACAAAGGGAAGTTCAATATAGTTTTATTTCTCTAAATTTTTCCAGTTCTCAAATAGCAAAATATTTCATAACTACTATTTTATCCAAAAACTATTAGGATCCAAGGAGTAATTCCTACAAGCAACCAACCTAATAGAAATCTCCATATCCATCCAAACACACCAATTAGAAATTCAGATATCAAATATTCTCCCCCTTATTTCTCCAACAAAAATTCTAATCACAAGTGCACTTGAGGTGTTCGAGGGAATTACTAATAGATCAAAAATTCCAAATAATCAAACGTTAAGAAAGTATCATGCTATCAAGCTAATTCACAAATACAAGACATTTTATTCATGTCAAAATATCAAATATTGGAACATATCATAAAACATTCTTAGTAACATAAACTTCATGTTTATTCAATGAATAGCTACATAAAATCATTTATTCTAAAATGCATGATTTCATCATGGTAATTCATTTCCATATATACAACATACAATAAAATTTTCAAAGTAACTAACATAACAGAAAAATTAATCATTCAGTAAAAACCAAAATATTTCATATAACAAAATTATTTCAAAATGGGATTTATTAAAAGGGGTAGGATTATCTACTCACCTCTAATAGTAGGATAACCTCAATTTTCTTTTTCTTGAATCACATTAATTCAATAATCTAACAATCGCACCTATCAAAACATTCTAGGATTAGTATCCAACTAAAGTGACACATTCTAAATGTGTAAGAAATTTTTAAGTTAAGAAAGGAATTGTGTACTCACAATCCATAATTCTGTCATGGTCATCAATTAAAATAGCATTCTGACCCTTGTGCTAATGCTCATGTAGTTTGTTGACTACATCTAAATTGTTACCAAATCTTCTACTGACCATAGATCAAGAACCCCTCATACAAACTAGACTTTCCAACTGTATCAAGAGAAAAACCTTTTAAATTTGGGTTGTATAAT
The DNA here is from genome assembly GCA_026873985.1 of Saraca asoca. Classification (NCBI taxonomy): domain Eukaryota; kingdom Viridiplantae; phylum Streptophyta; class Magnoliopsida; order Fabales; family Fabaceae; genus Saraca; species Saraca asoca. Next base: position 6,687 of record JANHAO010020261.1, on the reverse strand, counting down.
GACTTCAAGCAAGTCCAAGCATCTTGGCATGCTCTGTTTCACTTATCCATTGAAAATAATCAGGTCTACATGAAAGTTGAATTACATATAAAGCCTTCACTTCCCTCTTCTCCTAATCCTTGTAGTTTTGATGGTCTTTATTAATAATATTGCTACTGATAGTGTCCCAAAGACCTTCACCCCTCAAATAATTTCTCATTAGAACATTTCATCTTTCATAATTATCTTCTGTAAGCACTTCAGAATGACTCGATGTTAGGCTTGCTACTACTGCCATTACATATATATGTTATTCTTAGATTTTGGAATGGAAATAGACTCTTGAGTTAGGAATGGGAATCCAGCTACCACGCTTCCACTATTCCACTCTGATGGTTCATCATGAAATACTGCTTTCAGCCTTAACAGTTGAGCTGTTAACTGCTCGGCCTAGTGGCTGGTCAAAGACAAAGACAAAAGAAGCAGAGGAGATAGAGGCAAGCTCAATCACATTTAGACCAGGTGAATGAGAGAGATGAGAAAGAGAAGCAATGGAAGTGATCGAGCTGGCGATTTTTGGTTATCATAAAGGAGAATGACGAAGGAAGCTGAGGCAAGGCTCTGTTGAAGCAAAGTAAACTAGAGAATCAGGAAGAAGAATGGAAGCACCGGTTTGCAATGGAGATGAAGAGGAGGGGAAAAAGGGAAAGCTGGTAATAAGGGAGGGAGTTTTCCTTTTTTGACAAGCAGGGAAGCTTCCAGAAAAATGGAGAAAGTAGGGGTGGTCAACGCTTAGTTTAAAGAAAAGCAAAACAAAAATGGGGAAAATTACATTTTGGCCCCCACCAACACTTAAATTCTCAATGTAGTCCACCAAAAAAAAAGAAAAATCATACTTTAACCACAATGAAAGATTTAAAATTTCTATTATGGTCCACCAAATTATTATTATTTTATTATTTTTTTCCTCTCTGTTAAGGTGTTACAAGCGAGGCATGACAAAGTTGGTATCAGAGCATGGTTTAGAGTCTAGGTGCATGATTAGGGGTGTCTAACTACCAAGTTGGGATAGGCATATCGAGTTCATGTTAGTGCGCCTAGGAGCATGACATATGAATAAGGATATGTTGATGCCCACACCATGAATATATTGAAAATCTCTGCATTACCTAAATTCTTCAATCCTATGTGTATAAATGTATTTGAATCTTGCTCAAACAAACCCTTTTGTTTGATAATAAGAAAATGCTGCCCAAAACTCGATCTTTCGCTCACCTTGGACACTGATCAAAGAAGTGTCCAAAAGAGCCTCCCATGAACCATCATCTTCCCAATCACTACCTCGAGGCAAGGTTAGACCTAGAGGTTGAGGCCATGTTAGAGGTCAAGGTAAGGTTGCATTAGAAGAAGTGTAGCCAAAAATTTCCCAATCTGAATCAGAGGCTCCTTCCACTTCTGGAGATTCAACTAGGCCTTCTACCACAAATGCCTCAGTGCAAGCTATAAACTTACAGAGAACTTTAAATGAATTTGTGGGTGAATCGGCTCATCAAAGAATACAAAGACAATAACAAGAGAGGCCGAAAGCCTAAATGCCTCCACCTCCTATAGCACTAACTACCATGAGCTTATGAAATTATTTGAGAAAATTTCCAAAGCTCAAGCCTCTTAGATATTCTGGTATTGGGTCACTAGTGGATCTTCTCAAATTTTTGAATCAGATCAAGCGTTTGTGGCTAGTTCTAGAGTACCCAGAAGATATAGCTATAAAGCTGGTTGAGTTCTAACTAGATGGTTCTATAGCTGATTGGTATCAAGGCTGGAAAAGCTGTAGGTCCATGGGGAGATAGGACTAATACTTGGGAAACATTTCACACAGCATTTCTGTGGCAATTCCTCCCTAAAGGATAATGCTATGCTAAACTATAGGAATTTTATAATCTGAAACATAAAGGACTAATAGTTTCTGAACATGTTGCTCAGTTCCTCCATCTTTCCTAGTTTGCAAGACACCTGATTCCTACAGAACAAGACAAGGCCCAGAAATTTGTTGATGGCCTTAATGATCATTATTTTAATGTTATATAATTTATCAAAAGTGCTACATATAAACAAGCATACAATCAGGCAATTGAACTAGAAGTGAGATTTACAGAGAGGAGAAGGGCAAGAAAAGCCTTAGGTAGCACTAGAAAGAGATCCAGATCTGAGGGCACTAGTAGAGATTCAAAAGATAGACCTTTGCAACTTTCAGTGCACCTCGCTCTTGGAGGCCTGAAGTGCCCATAGCCTCACGATATTTAGGCATGGGTAGGTGCTACTACTTTCAGTTATCGTCCTACTGGGGGATCTAGTTCAAGCCATCCTGCTTCAATTAGATTTGAGGCACTAGGGTCATGCCAATATTGTGGGAGAGTTCACTCTAGCATTTGTAGGCAAGAAACCGGAGCCTGTTTTAGATGTAGCCAGATAGGCCATTTGATGAGAGATTATCTTTCTTCTGCCCCACCTAATGGTATTAAGGCCATGAGTACATCAGGGATCTATCTCAATTTATGCCTCCGAGGCCCCTAGTGTCTAATTCTACTACAAGAGGGAGAAGTAGAAGCTTAGCTAGTAGAGGCCATGGTAGTAGTCAGAGAGCTACTGCAAGAGTATACACCCTGATAAGGCAAGATGTCTAGGCTTCTGATGTTGTGGTTATAGGTATCTTATTAGTTGACTTTATTTCAACTTACATATTGTTTGATCCAAGTCCAACCCACTCATTTGTATCTACATATTTAGCTATGTGACTTGTTAGACCTCGAATCCCTCTAGAATCATAGCTATTGGTATCTACTCCATTGAGTCAGACATTAACAGCTTGTGATATGATTTCCTCTTGTGAGATTAATATGCATGGAACTATTTTGCTTGCCAACTTGATTGTGCTAGATATGGTTGACTTTGATGTTATCTTAGGTATGGATTGGTTATCGACACATTATGCATGTGCTGATTGTCATAATAAACCAGTCAACTTTCATGTACCAAATAGAGAGGTTTTTGTATTTCAGGGAGACAAGGGTGAAGTTCCTGTCAATCTAATTTCTACCTTGTGTGCTAGTAAGATGATTAAAAAGGGATTTGAGGCTTACTTGGCATTCACCCGGGACACAGAACCAATGGAATAGAAGGCAGAAAATGTGCCGGTGGTTCTGGAGTTCTTAGATGTCATTCCAAAAGATCCACCTGGAATGCCACCAGAATGAGAAATTGAATTTTGTACTGATGTTGTTCCTAGAACTGATCCCATCTCTATTCCTCCATAGCATATGGCACCAGCTGAGTTAAAAGAGTTGAAGGTGCAATTGTAGGATTTGATAGATAAGGTTTTTATCTATCCTAGTACATCACTATGGGGAGCTCCTGTATTATTTATTAAAAAGAAGGATGGAACTTTAAGGTTATGTATTGACTATAGGCAACTAAACAAAGTTAAAGTGAAGAACAAGTATCCATTGCTTAAGATTGATGATTTGTTTGATCAACTCCAAGATACTTAATACTTTTCTAAGATAGACATGTGATCAGGCTATCACCAACTACAAATTCAAAAGGAAGACATCCCAAAGACTGCTTCCCGAACACGATATGATCACTATGAATTCTTAGTGATGTCTTTTGGATTAACAAATGCACCTGTAGCTTTTATGGACTTGATAAACAAGATCTTTAAACCCTTTTTGGATCAATTTGTGATTGTATTTATTGATAAAATCTTGGTGTATTCCCCTGATGACTAGACTCATGAACAACATCTAAAAATAGTGTTACAATCTCTTAGAGAGCATCAACTTTATGCTAAATCTTTGAAATGTGAGTTTTGGTTAACCAGTGTAGCTTTTTTGGGATATATAGTTTCAAAAGAAGGCATCAATGTGGATCCCAAGAAGGCAGAAGCAGTTAAAAACTAGCCTAGACCCGCTTCAGTGATGGAGATTCATAGTTTCTTAGGTTTGGCTAGGTATTATCGCTGCTTTGTGAAAAATTTCTCCCATACTTCGGCTCTATTGACCAAGTTGACTCAAAAGCATGCTAAATTTGTATGGTCTAATTCATTTGAAGCAAGCTTCCAATGACTTAAGGAGTGCTTAATTATGACACCAGTATTGGCCTTACCCACCAGTGGCAATAACTATACCTTTTATTATGATGCCTTTAGGATTGGTCTTGGGTGTGTTTTGATGAAGCAAGGTAGAGTCATAGCCTATGCATCAAGGCAACTCAAGAAATATGAACAAAACTATCCCACTCATAATTTGGAGATGGCTATAGTGGTATTTGCCTTGAAAATTTGGTGCCATTATCTATATGGTGAGATATGTGAAATTTACAATGATCACAAGAGCTTAAAGTATATTTTTGAGCAGAAAGATCTGAACTTGAGGCAGTACTGCTAGATGGAATTAGTGAAAGATTATGATTGCACTATTTTGTATCATCCAGGTAAGGCCAATGTGGTAACTAATGCTTTGAGTAGGAAGTCTGCGAGAAGCCTTGCTCATATTAAGGTTCCTAAGAGACTGATCATTCGGGAGATGCATGAGGTAGAAGTCAAGGGAGTTCAATTACAAATAGCAGAACCTAGAATATATTTATGGCTCATGTGCAAGTGCAGTTTCCATTGGTTGATCAAATCATGATTGCACAGGCTCAAGATGCAAACATAAACAAGTTACTGGACAAAAGGAAGAAAGAACCAAATTCTAGTTTGGTAAGAGATAATAGGGGAGCCTTGACTTATCATGGTCACGTATAGGTGCCTGAAATTTCTAATTTGTGACAATAACTCATGCATATGGCTCATTCATCTTCTTATGTTATGCGTCCTGGTAGTAATAAGATGTATTAGGATCTTAAGATGGGATACTGGTGGGAAGGAATGAAACAAAACATAATGGACTTTGTTTCCTAATGTCTCACATGCCAACAAGTAAAATCTGAACACCAAAGACTTACAGGCTTACATTAGAATATAAAGATTCCTGAATGGAAATGGGAAAGTGAGACTATGGATTTCCTTACTAGGCTACCAAGAACTCCAAAAGGCTATCATTCAATTTGGGTGATTATGAACCAATTGACGAAGTGCACTCATTTTCTTCCTATGAAAATCACCTATTCAACCTCTCAGTATACCTAGTTATACTTGGATTGGATTGTGTCTTTACATGGAGTTCCATTATTAATTATATTTGATCGAGGTACTCAATTCACTGCTCGATTCTGGAGACTTTTTTAAGAGGCTTTGGTGTCACAACTTCATTTTAGAATAGCTTTTCACCTAAACTGATGGACAATCTAAAAGAACCATCCAAGTTTTAGAAGACATGCTTTAGGCTTGTGTGCTAGAATTTGAAGATAGTTAGGAGCAATACTTGCCCCTGATCAAATTTGCTTATAACAATAGCTACCATTATACTATTTAGATGCCCCCTTTCGAAGCATTGTATGGAAGGAAATATAGATCACTGATCGAATGGTTCGAAACTGGAGAGGTGAAGCTCTTAGGCCCAAACTTGGTACAGGATGCAAATGAAAAAGTCAAAATCATCAAAGAAAAACCAATAACAGCTCAAAGCCGCCAAAAGTCCTATACTGATAAGAGAAGAAGGGACTTGGAATTCCAAGTGGGTGATTAGGAAAATAATTAGTGTTGTAGCGTACAGGTTGAATCTACCTCCAAAATTGGAAAGTATTCATCCTATTTTCCATGTATCTATGTTGAGGAAATATGTTCTTGATCCATCTCACATTCTACCCCAAATTCTAATTGAGTTGGACAACCATCTTACTTATAAGGAACGTCCTATGGCTATAGTTAACCATCAAGTTAGAAAATTTCGCTCTAAAGAAAATCCTTTCATGAAAATCCTAGGGGAAAATCATGGTAACCTAAGTCTCTCATAATGGATAAATATTCTCATCTGTTCAAGTAACTTATCGATATGGACCTTCACTTCTTATGACTTTGGACCCTTATGTTTAGTAGATAATCTGATATTTTGTTTTGACCTTGTATAACTATGCTTCTAGAATTCAAGGATGAATTCTTTTGTTAGGGGGAAGAGTTTGTAATACCTTAAAAGGAAAATAATAAGAAAATAAAATAAAATAAATGAAAATATTTTTTTACTAGACCAAAATGAAGATTTTGAATCTTCGTTAAGGCTGTAATATAATTTTCCCTTTTTTCAGGAGGACCTTATCAAAGATATTATTGAGTCAACGGGGCTAAATTGCAAATTGTCCCATTTCATTTTATGTTTTATTTTCCCCAACGCTGGCTTCTTTCTCTTGCTCACTGCTTTCTTTTCCAAAAAATTTTCCCCTGTTTCTGTCTGTTTTGCCAATGTCTTCTTCTACTCTACGATCCACCACTGTCCGGTGAGCTCCAGTGGTCCTTCCTCCTCCGATCACTCCTCTAGCTCCTCCCCTTTACTAGCTGATAAGTGAAAAATGTACCTGTAAAAATAAAGGATTTCACCTCTTAAATAGTTACTAATTTGTGGTTTTTATTTAACTTTTACCTTAAGTTTTGTTAGTTTAGTTCTAGGTACTGCTTTAGTCTGTTTTTGGTATTTCAGGATGGTGAAGAAGAGCTCCAAGAAGAAGATTAAAAGATGAAGAATAAAAGCACACTTGAGTCAAGAGGAACCAAGA